>JAWMAR010004860.1:0-17500 GCA_036785375.1 Leucoraja ocellata
GAGTTAGTGTGTGAGTTAGTGTGTGTGTGAGTTAGTGTGTGTGTGAGTTGGTGTGTGTGTGTGAGTTAGTGGGTGTGTGTGTGAGTGAGTGAGTTAGTGTGTGTGTGAGTTAGTGTGTGTGTGTGAGTTAGTGTGTGTGTGTGAGAGTGAGAGAGCTCACTGTTGCCCTGTTCCCCACCTCTCCTCACCCCTCCCTTTTCCCCCCTCCATCCTTCTTCCTCCCCTCTCCCTCCCTCACTTATCTTCTCCCTCCTCACTTACCCCTCCCTTCCCCCCCTCTCCCTCCCCTCCTCCCCGCTTCCCCATCCCTCTTTCTCCTTTCTCCCCCCCCCCTATTTTTCCCCTCCCTCCTTATTTCCCCTATCCTCTCCCCCTCCCTCCTTCTTCCCCTCTCCCCCTTTCCCTCCCCCTTCCTCCTCCCCCCTCTCCACTCCTCCCCACCCTCCCCCTTCCACTCTCCCCCTTTCCCCCCTCTCCCACCCTCCCCTCTCCCCCTTCACTTCCCCCCTCCCCCCTTCCCCTTTCTCCCTCTCTCTTCCCCTCCTCTCTCCCTCTCCCCCTCACTCTGCTTTCCTCCCCTCCTCTCCCTCCCACTCTCCTCTCTCCCTCAATTTCACTTTACCGACTTCTCACTCTCTGTCGCCCCGTCTCTCTCTTCCTCCTCCTCTCTCTCTATACCCCCTCTCCCTCTCCTCTCTCTCCTTCCCACTCCACCCTTTCGAGGAGGGAGAGAGAGAGCAGGGGCGGGGAATGTACACAGAAGGGGAGCCGGGGTCTATTGATCGCTTTCCCAGGGAGAATAAGACACAGAATAAGCCTCTTGTGTTCGGGCGGGAGGGAGGGAGCGGGCAGCGGTAGGAGGCGGCAGGAGTTTCCCCCGTCTCCCGGGGAGAGAGGGAAGGAGAGAGGCAGGGAGTGGAGGGAGAGAGGGAAGGAGGGAGTGGGGAGAGTGGAGAGAGGGAAGGAGAGAGGGAGGGATTGGGGAGAGAGGGAAGGAGAGAGGCAGGGAGTGGAGGGAGTGGAGAGAGGGAAGGAGGGAATGGGGAGAGAAAGGAGGAAAAGTCACAATGCTTTGAGCTGGGGGCCTGAGACACACACACAACGCACACACACACAACACACACACACAACGCACACACACACACACACACACAACGCACCAAGAACATTGTGCAGCCCGGCAAGATGGCGGGCCAGAATATGTTTTCCTTTATTTTTTTGTATATGTTGGAGAGAGAGAGAGAGAGAGGGGGAGGGTGAGAGAGAGGGGGAGGGTGGGAAAGAGGGGAAGGAGAGAGAGAGAGGGGGGAGGGTGGGAGAGAGGAGGAGGGTGGGAAAGAGAGAGAGAACGAGGAGGGAGGGAGGGAAGGGGAGAGAGGGGAAGGAGGGTGGGGGAGAGAGAGAAAGGAGGGTGGGAGAGAGAGAATGGGAGAGAGGAAAAGGAGAGAGAGGAGGGGGGAGAAAGAAAGAGAGAGAGAGAAAGGGGAGAGAGGGAGGAGGGAGAGAGAGAGTGCGAGAGGGGAGGTGGAGGGTGGGAGAGAGAGGAGGGGGAGGAGGGTGGGAGAGAGAGGAGAGGAGGGGGAGAAAGAGAGAGGGTGGAGAGGTGGGGACAGAGTGACTGTGGGAGTAAATTATTTCTCTGTCAGCCTCTGTCTCTGTCTCCCTCGGCCTCTGATCGCCCCCACCCTCCCTCCCTCTCTCTTTCTGGTGGTTGTTGCCATTTCTGGCGCTTTCAGTGATTCACCCGGCTGTTTCTCCCCCTCCCTCCCTCAACATTGTGGATTTCAACTATCCCCATCACCACTGTCCCTGGCTCTCTCCCTCAGTCTCACTCACACCCATCTCCACATTCTCCTTCTCAATCACACACACACTCTCCCACCCTCTCTCCAGACATAGACTCACACACACATAGACTCACACACACACACACACATAGACTCTCACACACACTCACACCCTCTCTCCAGACATAGACTCACACACACATAGACTCACACACACACACACACACACACACACTCATACACACACTCACACCCTCTCTCCAGACATAGACTCTCACACACACACACACACACACACACACACACACACTCATACACACACACACCCTCTCTCCAGACATAGACTCACACACACACACACACACTCACACCCTCTCTCCAGACATAGACTCACACACACACATATAGACAGACACACATATAGACAGACACACACACACACACACACAGACTCAGACACACGCACACACTGACTCAGACACACACACACACACTGACTCAGACACACACACACACACACACTGACTCAGACACACACACACAGGGAGACTCAAACACACACACACTCACACATACATAGATTCAGACACACACAGTCAGACACACACACAGAGACACGAAACGTCACCCATTCCTTCTCTCCAGAGATGCTGCCTGTCCCGCTGAGTTACTCCAGCATTTTGTCTCTCTCCCTCTCCCTCCCCCACCTCTCCCCCTCCCCCCTCCCCCTCTCTCCCTCCCTGTCCGTTCTCAGAGCAGAATTAGGCCATTCGGCCCATCAAGTCTACTCCGCCATTCAATCATGGCTGATCTATCTCTCCCTCCTAAACCCCATGTCCTGCTGCTCCCCATAACCCCTGACACCTGCACTAATCAAGACTGCGTGCGTGAGTGTGGCATGTAGTGTGTGTGTGCGTGTGTGTGTGTGCGTGACTGTAATGCAGTCAAAGGCTGGGTTATCTTTGAATGGGGGTGTGTGGGGTGGGGAGGGGAGGGGGGGGAGAGTTGCTGGTTACTGTTTCAGACCCCACGCTCGGAGAGAGTGAGAGATAGAGAGAGAGAATCAATTGGGATTATTCCATATTAGTGAAATATCTTCAAAGTGGTCTATCTTGTGCTGAAAATCCAGTTGTGGACTGAATAGTGGCCGATTAGGAAAAGGGGAGATGCAATGAGACCTGGGTGTCATGGTACACCAGTCATTGAAAGTAGGCATGCAGGTGCAGCAGGCAGTGAAGAAAGCCAATGGTATGTTGGCATTCATAGCAAAAGGATTTGAGTATAAGAGCAGGGAGGTTCTACTGCAGTTGTACAGGGTCTTGGTGAGACCACACCTAGAGTATTGCGTACAGTTTAGGTTTCCTAATCTGAGGAAGGACATTTTTGCCGTAGAGGGAGTACAGAGAAGGTTCACCAGACTGATTCCTGGGATGGCAGGACTTTCATATGAAGAAAGACTGGATAGACTCGGCTTGTACTCGCTAGAATTTAGAAGATTGAGGGGGGATCTTATAGAAACTTACAAAATTCTTAAGGGGTTGGACAAGCTAGATGCAGGAAGATTGTTCCCGATGTTGGGGAAGTCCAGGACAAGGGGTCACACAGTTTAAGGATAAGGGGGAAATCTTTTAGGACCGAGATGAGGAAAACATTTTTCACACACAGAGAGTGGTGAATCTGTGGAATTCTCTGCCACAGAAGGTAGTTGAGGCCAGTTCATTGGCTATATTTAAGAGGGAGTTAGATGTGGCCCTTGTGGCTAAAGGGATCAGGGGGTATGGAGAGAAGGCAGGTACAGGATACTGAGTTGGATGATCAGCCATGATCATATTGAATGGCGGTGCAGGCTCGTTGGGCAGAATGGCCTCTACTCCTGCACCTATTTTCTATGTTTCTATGAACGGAGAAGTTTCTGGTGAATCTATGTTGTTTTGGAAGATTTACCTTGCTATGAATAAGTATGTTGTGTGGGTTTGAGAGGCAGTCCTGTGTGCCTCTGGTCAATATGATATACTTTGTTAAAGACTGGGCCTGTTTTGCCATCGTTCCTTGTGTCAATGTGCAAGGGTGTCTCTTGCACAAGGGCACCCGCAAGAAACCTCTTTTTGGGAGTTGCGGACGCAGCCCAGACCATCGCACAAACCAACCTCCCTTCCGTCGAATCCATCTACACCTCACGCTGCCTTGGCAAGGACCAGTCTCACTCCCCTCTTCTCCCCTCTCCCCTCTCCCATCGGGCAAGAGGTACAGAAGTGTGCAAACGCACACCTCCAGATTCAGGGACAGTTTCTTCCCAGCTGTTATCAGGCAACTGAACCATCCCACCACAACCCGAGAGCAGTCCTGAACTACTATCTACCTCATTGGTGACCCTCGGACTATCCGTGATCGGACTTTACCTTGCACTAAATGTTATTCCTTATCATGTATCTGTACACTGTGGACGGCTCGATTGTAATCATGTATTGTCTTTCCGCTGACTGGTTAGCACGCAACAAAAGCTTTTCACTATACCTCGGTACACGTGACAATTAACTAAACTCAGTTCACAAGCACCATTGTGCACATGTGCTTTCTTGTGGTGACACTACCTAGCTCTACGCCTCTTAGAGTCATAACAGGCCCTTCGGCCCAACTTGCCCGCATCGACCAACATGCCCCATCTACATTAAGATGGACAAAAGGATTTGAGTATAGGAGCAGGGAGGTTCTACTGCAGTTACACAGGGTCTTGGTGAGACCACACCTGGAGTATTGCGTACAGTTTTGGTCTCCTAATCTGAGGAAGGACATTCTTGCCGTAGACGGAGTACAGAGAAGGTTCACCAGACTGATTCCTGGGATGGCAGGACTTTCATATGAAGAAAGACTGGATAGACTCGGCTTGTACTCGCTAGAATTTAGAAGATTGAGGGGGGATCTTATAGAAACTTACAACATTCTTAAGGGGTTGGACAGGCTAGATGCAGGAAGATTGTTCCCGATGTTGGGGAAGTCCAGAACAAGGGGTCACACAGTTTAAGGATAAGGGGGACTTCTTTCAGGACCGAGATGAGGAAAACATTTTTCACACAGAGAGTGGTGAATCTCTGGAATTCTCTGCCACAGAAGGTAGTTGAGGCCACAGTTCATTGGCTATATTTAAGAGGGAGTTAGATGTGGCCCTTGTGGCTAAAGGGATCAGGGGGTATGGAGGGAAGGCAGGTACGGGATACTGAGTTGGATAATCAGCCATGATCATATTGAATGGCGGTGCAGGCTTAAAGGGCCGAATGGCCTACTCCTGCACCTATTTTCTATGTATCTATGACACAAAGGGCTGTAGTTAACTCAGCAGGTCAGGCAGCATCTCTGATGGAAGTTTTGCTGTTCAACCTGCTGAGTTACTCCAGGACTTTGTCTCTATCTTTGGTATAAACCAGCACCTGCAGTTCCTCTCTACACCCCATCCACACTAGAGCCACCTACCTGCATTTGGCCCATATCCCTCTAAACCCAAAACTATCCGTGTACCTGTCCTAAATGTGGCAGCGTGTTCCATACACCCACCACCCTTTGTGTGAAAATAAAGTTACCTATTAAATCTTCCCCCTGCACTTTAAACCTCTCTCATCTGATTCCCTAACTCTGTGCGTCTACCTGATATATTTCTCTTGTGGGTTTGTACACCTCTCTAAGATCACCCCTTATCCTCCTGCGCTCCATGGAATAGAGACCCAGCCTACTCAACCTCTCCCTGTAGCCCACACCTGTCCTGGCAACATCCTTGTAAATCTTCTCTGCACCCTTTCCAGCTTGACAACATCTTTCCTATAACACAGTGCCCGAAACCGAACACAATACTCTATATGTGGCCTCACCAATGTCTTGTGTAACTGCCATTTGATGACAAATCTCTGTGTAAGTGTGCAAGGTGCGTCTCTTCGACAAGGGCCCCTTTGTACGCAAGCAATCTCTTGCAGTGATACTATCTGCAATAGTCAAAGGGCTCTGTATTATCATAGAAACATAGAAAATAGGTGCAGGAGTAGGCCATTCGGCCCTTCAAGCCTGCACCGCCATTCAATATGATCATGGCTGATCATCCAACTCAGTATCCTGTACCTGCCTTCTCTCCATACCCCCTGATCCCTTTAGCCACAAGGGCCACATCTAACTCCCTCTTAAATATAGCCAATGAACTGTGGCCTCAACCACCCTCTGTGGCAGAGAATTCCACAGATTCACCACTCTCTGTGTGAAAAATGTTTTCCTCATCTCGGTCCTAAAAGATTTCCCCCTTATCCTTAAACTGTGACCCCTTGTTCTGGACTTCCCCAACATCGGGAACAATCTTCCTGCATCTAGCCTGTCCAACCCCTTAAGAATTTTGTAAGTTTCTATAAGATCCCCCCTCAATCTTCTAAATTCTAGCGAGTACAAGCCGAGTCTATCCAGTCTTTCCTCATATGAAAGTCCTGACATCCCAGGAATCAGTCCGGTGACAGACATTTGAACGTGAAATTAAGGTGATGAGTGGAAAGGATTGGGGTTGTGCAAAGATTGGTGGAGGGGGAGGGGAGTTAGTCTCAGTCTACCCCACGACAGAAGGGGAGGAGTTGTACAGTTTGATAGCCACAGGGAAGAAGGATCTCCCGTGGTGTTCTGTGCTGCATCTTGGTGGAACCAGTCTGTTGCTGAAGGTGCTCCTCATGTTGACCAGTGTGTGATGGAGGGGGGTGAGCTGTTATTGTCTGGGATGTATTGCCCGCAGTTTGAGGTGCATCCCCCACTCCAAGACCAACCTCCCGTGAATCCAACTCCTCCTCTCTCTCCGATGAGGGTTCTACGACATCCTCTCTCATTGCTCCCTCTCTGTGTTCCCTCCGACACGACAGCCACGTTTCAACCCAGATATACCTCTAGTTACCCCCTCCCTCAGTCTCGGTCTGAAGAAGGCTCATAAGGTCATTAGGAAAAAGAGTAGAATTGGGCCTTTCGGCCCATCGAGTCTACTCTGCCATTAAATCCCTCCTAACCCCATTCTCCTGCCCTAACCTCCAACATCAAGTACTCAACATCAAGAACCCGAAATGCCTCCTATTCCCCTTCTCCGGTGATGCAGAGTTTAATTTAGTTTAGTGATACAGTGCGGAAACAGGCCCTTCGGCCCACCGAGTCCGTGCCGACCAGCGATCCCGCACACTAGCACTATCCTACACACACTAGGGGGCAATTTACAGAAGCCAATTCACCTACAAACCCGCACGTCTTTGGGATGTGGGAGGAAACCGGAGCGCCCGGAGAAAACCCACGCAGGTCACGGGGAGAACGTGCAAACTCCGCACAGACAGCACCCGTGGTCAGGATCGAACCCGGGTCTCTGAAGCTGAGAGGTAGCGACCGTGTGCCGCTCCTTAAGAACCCTCTTGCACTAACACTGCCTTGCACAAGTGTCCTCTTGCTCGTTGTACTGTACAGTGTGCACTGGATTGCACTGGGATCGGGGAGTCGCACTGTACAGTGTGCACTGGATTGCACTGGGATCAGGTATCGCACTGTACAGTGTGCACTGGATTGCACTGGGATCAGGTATCGCACTGTACAGTGGGCACTGGATTGCACTGGGATCAGGGTATCGCACTGTACAGTGTGCACTGGGATCAGGGAGTCACATGGTACAGTGTGCACTGGGATCAGGGCATCGCACTATACAGTGTGCTCTGGATTGCACTGGGATCAGGGAATCGCACTGTACAGTGTGCTCTGGATTGCACTGGGATCAGGGAGTCGCACTGTACAGTGTGCACTGGGATCAGGGCATCACACTGCAGTGTGCACTGGATTGCACAGGGATCAGGGCATCGCACTATACAGTGTGCAGTGGGATCAGGGAATCGCACTGTACAGAGTGCACTGGGATCAGGGAATCGCACTGTACAGTGTGCACTGGATTGTCTTGGCATTAGTCCATCACAGTGTAGTGTGCACTGGATCCAGATGCTCTGGCAGTGTAGTATGCTCTGGTCACTGGGGCCAGTTCCCTCTGGCACATACTGCAGACAGGGCCACTGGGTGCACAAGCCCTTGGCATAAATATAACCATATAACAATTACAGCACGGAAACAGGCCATCTCGACCCTTCTAGTCCGTGCCGAACACATAATCTCCCCTAGTCCCATATACCTGCACTCAGACCATAACCCCCCATTCCCTTCCCATCCATATAACTATCCAATTTATTTTTAAATGATAAAATCGAACCTGCCTCCACCACCTTCACTGGAAGCTCATTCCACACAGCCACCACTCTCTGAATAAAGAAGTTCCCCCTCATGTTACCTCTAAACTTCTGTCCCTTAATTCTCAAGTCATGTCCTCTTGTTTGAATCTTCCCTACTCTCAGTGGGAAAAGCTTATCCACATCAACTCTGTCTATCCCTCTCATCATTTTAAATACCTCTATCAAGTCCCCCCTTAACCTTCTGCGCTCCAAAGAATAAAGCTCTAACTTGTTCAACCTTTCTCTGTAACTTAGTTGTTGAAACCCAGGCAACATTCTAGTAAATCTCCTCTCTATTTTGTTGACATCCTTCCTATAATTAGGCGACCAAAATTGTACACCATACTCCAGAATTGGTCTCACCAATGCCTTGTACAATTTTAACATTACATCCCAACTTCTATACTCGGTGTGTGCATTGAGTGTGTGTCTCAGTGTGTGTGTGTGTGTTGCACACTCTGGCATCCAGTGCTCCTGGTATCCAGCAGACACCAGGAACGGCTTACAGTGGAGATGCCGTGTGTACTGGAAAACACTGCGATCTGTCTATCTGGGTGGCCGTGTGGATTTAACTACTCTGGGAGCAATAATAAGTGCACACTGTAATAACGGCATGTCAAATTCATAAGGGGTTGGACAGGATAGATGCAGGAAAAATGTTCCCGATGTTGGGGGAGTCCAGAAACAGGGGTCACACACGGTTTAAGAACAAGGGGTCGGCCATTTAGGACTGAGATGAGGAAAAAACTTTTTCACCCAGAGAGTTGTGAATGTGTGGAATTCTCTGCCACAGAAGGCAGTGGAGGCCAATTCACTGGATGTTTTCAAGAGAGAGTTAGATTTTGCTCTTAGGGCTAACGGAATCAAGGGGTGTGGGTTTCTCCGGGTGCTCCGGTTTCCTCCCACGCTCCAAAGGCTTGTAGTTTGATACAAGCTGCTCAGCGGGTCAGGCAACGTCTGTTAGAAACATAGACAATAGGTGCAGGAGTAGGCCATTCGGCCCTTCGAGCCTGCACCGCCATTCAATATGATCACGGCTGATCATCCAACTCGGTATCCTGTACCTGCCTTCTCTCCATACCCCCTGATCCCTTTAGCCACAAGGGCCACCTAACTCCCTCTTAAATATAGCCAATGAACTGTGGCCTCAACTACCTTCTGTGGCAGAGAATTCCACAGATTCACCACTCTCTGTGTGAAAAATGTTTTTCTCATCTCGGTCCAAAAAGATTTCCCCCGTATCCTGAAACTGTGTGACCCCTTGTTCTGGACTTCCCCAACATCGGGAACAATCTTCCTGCATCTAGCCTGTCCAACCCCTTTAGAATTTTGCAAGTTTGTATAAGATCCCCCCTCGATCTTCTAAATTCTAGCGAGTACAAGCCGAGTCTATCCAGTCTGGACTTCTCCAACTGATTGTGGATGATCAGCCATGATGAATGGTGGTGCTGGCTCGAAGTGCCGTATTGCCTTAATCCTGCACCTATTTTCAATGTTTCTCTAACCCTCATTGTACAGTTTGCACTGTATTGAGCCAGGGGTCTGTACAGTGTGCATTGGATACGTTGGGACCACCTGCCCAGTGAACATAGAAACATAGAAATTAGGTGCAGGAGTAGGCCATTCGGCCCTTCGAGCCTGCACCGCCATTCAATATGATCATGGCTGATCATCCAACTCAGTATCCCGTACCTGCCTTCTCTCCATACCCCCTGATCCCCTTAGCCACAAGGGCCACATCCAACTCCCTCTTAAATATAGCCAATGAACTGGCCTCAACTACCCTCTGTGGCAGAGAGTTCCAGAGATTCACCACTCTCTGCGTGAAAAAAGTTCTTCTCATCTCGGTTTTAAAGGATTTCCCCTTTATCCTTAAGCTGTGACCCCTTGTCCTGGACTTCCCTAACATCGGGAACAATCTTCCTGCATCTAGCCTGTCCAACCCCTTAAGAATTTTGTAAGTTTCTATAAGATCCCCTCTCAATCTTCTAAATTCTAGAGAGTATAAACCAAGTCTATCCAGTCTTTCTTCATAAGACAGTCCTGACATCCCAGGAATCAGTCTGGTGAACCGTCTCTGCACTCCCTCTATGGTCACTTGGTCATAGGATCATCTGTGCTGTGTGTCGCTAAATGCTGGAGTCACTTTAGTTCCAAGTTATCCCAACTTTCCAATCCACTCCAACTCACTGTTCTGCCTCACAGCCCCAGTAGACCTGGGTTCCATCCTCTCCGATATCTCCGCTATCTAGCTCTCCTTTGAAAGAATCCAGACAACCTGCCTCCACCGCCCTCTGAGGCAGAGAATTCCACAGACTCGCCACTCTCTGTGAGAAAAAGTGTTTCCTCGTCTCCGTTCTAAATGGCTTACCCCTTATTCTTAAACTGTGTGTGGCCCCTGGTTCTGGACTCCCCCAACATCGGGAACATGTTTCCTGCATCTAGCGTGTTCAATCCCTTAATAATCATATGTTTCAATGAGAGACCCTCTCATCCTTCTAAACTCCAGAGGGTTACTCCAGCATTTTGTGCCTATCTTCGGTGTAAACCAGCATCTGCAGTTGCTTCTTACACTCAGCGCAAGAGAGGTTGGTTTTAGTTTTTTTTAGAGAGGGACAATAGACAATAGGTGCAGGAGTAGACCATTCAGCCCTTCGAGCCAGCACCGCCATTCTATGTGATCTTGGCTGATCATCCCCAATCAGTACCTCGTTCCTGCCTTCTCCCCATATCCCCTGATTTTTAAGAGCCCTATCTAGCTCTCTCTTGAAAGCATTCAGAGAACCTGCCTCCACCGTGGCAGCGAATTCCACAGACTCGCCACTCTCTGTGAGAAAAAGTGTTTCCTCGTCTCCGTTCTAAATGTCTTGCCCCTTATTCTTAAACTGTGTGTGGCCCCTGGTTCTGGTTCTGGTTCTGGATACAGGCCCTTCGGCCCACCGAGTCCGCGCCGACCAGCGATCCCAGCAAACGGACACCATCCTACACACGCTGGGGACCATGTTTACATTTACACCAAGCCAATAGACCTACAAACCCGCATGTCTTTGGAGCGTGGGGGGAATCCGAAGATTTCGGGGGAAACCCATGGGGAGAACGTGCAAACTCCGTACAGACAGCGCCCGTGGTCAGGATGGAACCCGGGTCCCCGGCGCTGTGAGGCTGCAACTCTTACCGTTGCGCCACCATGCTGGTTTACACGATGGCCTGGTCTGCGCTCACAAGGGATAGAGAGGGGGGGGGAGAAGAGGGGGGGGGGGGGGGGGAGGCGGGAATGCTTTTCGATACGTTGGGAAAAACTGGAGAAACATCGAATACCCAAAGCTCAGTAATTACACCTGCCGTGTCTGTTTAATAAATGGGACTCCATTAAAGTAGAGATTTTCGATACATTTGATCTTTTATTTATCTAGTAAGTGGGCTGAGAGCACACTTTATAATGCTCATTAAAATGACCGATGTCTTCAGGAGATGTTATGGTCCTTTATTTCCCCTCTGCACCTATTAATATTTGTGGGGGTGTGCGTACTGGACATGTTTTAAAGCGGGTACGTTTACCCCCATTTACTGTTAGGGTGCAAGGTGCAGGCCTCTCAACTCAAGGCCAAACAGTGGGGCCTCTAATGACGATTTTACGGGGAGATTTTTATCCCATGTCCTTGTCGTTTTCTTTTAAAGGACAAATAGCCTTCCACTCCAGGGAATTTAGTGCCTTAATATTCCTCCTGCCTGTCGCTGCACTGCTCGCTGCCGTCTTAAGCCGTTTGCACGGTCTGTTTTGTGACAGAGTAACGGTCTCGCAGTGGCAGAGACCCTGGTTCGATCCTGACCTTGGGTGCTGTCTGTCTGTCTGTCCGTCTGCGTGTGTGTGTTGTGCATTTTCTCCCCGTGACCCGCGTGGGTTTTCTCTGGGTGCTCCGGTTTCCTCCCACGCTCCAAAGGCTTGTACTTTGATACAAGCTGCTCAGCGGGGCAGGCAACGTCTGTTAGAAACATAGACAATAGGTGCAGGAGTAGAGGCCATTCGGCCCTTCGAGCCTGCACCGCCATTCAATATGATCATGGCTGATCATCCAACTCAGTATCCCAACCCTGCCTTCTCTCCATACCCCCTGATCCCTTTAGCCACAAGAGCCACATCTAACTCCCTCTTAAATATAGCCAATGAACTGTGGCCTCAACTACCTACTGTGGCAGAGAATTCCACAGATTCACCACTCTCTGTGTAAAAACATTTTTTCTCATCTCGGTCCGAAAAGATTTCCCCTTTGACTTCCACCAATGAGGTAGATAGTAGTTCAGGACTGCTCTCTGGTTGTGGGTAGGACGGTTCAGTTTCCTGATAACAGCTGGGAAGAAACTGTCCCTGAATCTGGAGGTGTGCGTTCGTTTTCACACTTCTGTACCTCTTGCCCGATGGGAGAGGGGAGAAGAGGGAGTGGCCCGGGGTGAGACTGGTCCTTGATGATGCTGCTGGCCTTGCCGAGGCAGCGTGAGGTGTAGATGGAGTCAATGGAAGGGAGGTTGGTTTGTGCGATGGTCTGGGCTGCGTCCACAATTCGTTGCATTTATTTGCGGTCTTGGATGGAACTGCTTAAAAGTTTTGCGGTGTAATTTTGTGATAATTTCTCCTGGGTAGAGGATATGATTTGGGAAGAAGGAAGGATCTGATTATTAGTACATCCCATAAAGGGCCAGGCAGGCTTCGTTAGAGTTTAATTTATAGTCATGTGTACCGAGGTACAGTGCTGATAAGTGTGAGGTGCTACACCTTGGCAGGACAAATCAAATAGGACGTACATAGTAAATGGTAGGGAATTGAAGAATGTAGGTGAACAGAGGGATCTGGGAATAACTGTGCACAGTTCCCTGAAAGTGGAATCTCATGTAGATAGGGTGGTAAAGAAAGCTTTTGGTGTGCTGGCCTTTATAAATCAGAGCATTGAGTATAGAAGTTGGGATGTATTGTTAAAATTGTACAAGGCATTGGTGAGGCCAATTCTGGAGTATGGTGTACAATTTTGGTCGCCTAATTATAGGAAGGATGTCAACAAAATAGAGAGAGTACAGAGGAGATTTACTAGAATGTTGCCTGGGTTTCAGCAATTAAGTTACAGAGAAAGGTTGAACAAGTTAGGGCTTTATTCTTTGGAGCGCAGAAGGTTAAGGGGGGGACTTGATAGAGGTTTTTAAAATGATGAGAGGGGTAGACAGAGTTGACGTGGAAAAGCTTTTCCCACTGAGAGTAGGGAAGATTCAAACAAGGGGACATGACATGAGAATTAAGAGACTGAAGTTTAGGGGTAACATGAGGGGGAACTTCTTTACTCAGAGAGTGGTAGCTGTGTGGAATGAGCTTCCAGTGAAGGTGGTGGAGGCAGGTTCGTTTTTATCATTTAAAAATAAATTGGATAGTTATATGGATGGGAAGGGAATGGAGGGTTATGGTCTGAGCGCAGGTATATGGGACTAGGGGAGATTATGTGTTCGGCACGGACTAGAAGGGTCGAGATGGCCTGTTTCCGTGCTGTAATTGTTATATGGTTTATATGTTATATGGTTTACAGTGAAAAGCTTTTGTTGTGTGTTAACCAGTCAGCGGAAAGACAATACATGATTACAATCGAGCCGTTCGCAGTGTACAAATACATGAGTTGTGCTCTGTGCTGTATCTCCAAACATGGTTCTGTAGGTTTGGGGTGTGTGTGTTGGGCGCTTCACCACTCTCCCCCTGACATGGACTTTCATATGAAGAAAGACTGGATAGACTCGGCTTGTACTCGCTAGAATTTAGAAGACTGAGGGGGGATCTTATAGAAACTTACAAAATTCTTAAGGGGTTGGACAGGCTAGATGCAGGAAGATTGTTCCCGATGTTGGGGGAGTCCAGAACTTGGGGTCACACAGTTTAAGGATAAGGGGGAAATCTTTTAGGACTGAGATGAGAAAAACATGTTTCACACAGAGAGTGGTGAATCTGTGGAATTCTCTGCACAGAAGGTAGTTGAGGCCAGTTCATTGGCTCACCTTTAAGAGGGAGTTAGATGTGGCCCTTGTGGCTAAAGGGAGCAGGGGGTATGGAGAGAAGGCAGGGATGGGATACTGAGTTGGATGATCAGCCATGATCATATTGAATGGCGGTGCAGATTCGAAGGGCCGAATGGCCTACTCCTGCACCAATTTTCTATGTTTCGGTAGTTAATCAAGTTTCTGACTTTAAACATCGAACATAGGACTGTTACAACGCAGGAGCAAGACCTTCGGCCCACTATGTCAGTGTTGAACCTGATGCCAGCCTAAACCTATCTCCTCTGCCTGTACATGATCCCTACCGAAACATAGACAATAGGTGCAGGAGTAGGCCACTCGGCCCTTCGAGCCTGCACCGCCATTCAATATGATCATGGCTGATCATCCAACTCAGTATCCCGCACCTGCCTTCTCTCCATACCCCCTGATCCATTTAGCCACATCTAACTCCATCTTAAATATAGCCAATGAACTGTGGCCTCAACTACCTTCTGTGGCAGAGAATTCCAGATTCACCACTCTGTGTGAAAAATGTTTTCCTCATCTCGGTCCTAAAAGACTTCCCCCTTATCCTTAAACTGTGTGACCCCTTGTTCTGGACTTCCCCAACATCGGGAACAATCTTCCTGCATCTAGCCTGTCCAACCCCTTAAGAATTTTGTTTAAGAAGGAACTGCAGATGCTGGAAAATCGAAGGTAGACAAAAATGCTGGAGGAACTCAGCCGGCACAGCAGCATCTATGGAGTGAAGGAAATAGGCAACGTTTCGGGCCGAAACCCTTCTTAAGAATTTTGTAAGTTTCCATAAGATCCCCCCCTCAATCCTCTAAATTCTAGCGAGTACAAGCCGAATCTATCCAGTCTTTCTTCATATGAAAGTCCTGACATCCCAGGAATCAGTCTGGTGAACCTTCTCTGTACTCCCTCTATGGCAAGAATGTATTTCCTCAGATTAGGAGACCAAAACTGTACGCAATACTCCAGGTGTGGTCTCACCAAGACCCTGTACAACTGCAGTAGAACCTCCCTGCTCCTATACTCAAATCCTTTTGCTATGAATGCTAACATACCATACCAATCTTTACTTTGGGGAGAATGGTTCTCACTGTCTATTCTATAGTGACAATAGTTAAACTAAACTACACTTAACTAGACTACATAACCATATATATAACCATATAACAATTACAGCACGGAAACAGGCCATCTCGGCCCTTCTAGTCCGTGCCGAACACGTATTCTCACCTAGTCCCATCTACCTGCACTCAGACCATAACCCTCCATTCCTTTCCCATCCATATAACTATCCAATTTATTTTTAAATGAGAAAATCGAACCTACCTCCACCACCTCCACTGGAAGCTCATTCCACACAGCTACCACTCTCTGAGTAAAGAAGTTCCCCCTCATGTTACCCCTAAACTTCAGTCCCTTAATTCTCAAGTCATGTCCCCTTGTTTGAATCTTCCCTACTCCCAGTGGGAAAAGCTTATCCACGTCAACTCTGTCTATCCCTCTCATCATTTTAAAGACCTCTATCAAGGCCCCCCTTAACCTTCTGCGCTCCAGAGAATAAAGCCCTAACTTGTTCAACCTTTCTCTGTAACTTAGTTGTTGAAACCCAGGCAACATTCTAGTAAATCTCCTCTGTACTCTCTCTATTTTGTTGACATCCTTCCTATAATTGGGCGACCAAAATTGTACACCATACTCCAGATTTGGCCTCACCAATGCCTTGTACAATTTTAACATTACATCCCAACTTCTATACTAGACTAAACTAAACTAAACAACACTAAAGATAGATACCTAGTGCTGGAGTAACTCAGCGGGACGGGCAGCATCTCTGGAGAGAAGGAGTCAAGTCAAGTCACAATTATTTCTATAGCACATTTAAAAAACAACTCTCCTTGGCCAAAGTGCTTTACATTTGTTATAAGAATAGCACAACAAAACAGACTACATACATATATACATGTAGCCCTCACTCAGAGGACGACAGGAAAGGCTTGGGAGTATAGATAAGTCTTTAGTGTTGACTTAAAGGAGTCGATGGAGGGGACAGTTCTGATGGGAAGGGGGATGCTGTTCCACAGTCTAGGGGCTGCAACCGCAAAGGCACGGTCGCCCCTGAGCTTGTGCCTAGACCGTGGGATATTCAGCAGCCCCAAGTCGGCCGATCTGAGGGGCCTGGAGGTGGAGTGGTGGATGAGAAGACTTTTTATGTAGGAGGGACAAGCCCATTGAGGGCTTTGTAGACATGGAGGAGAATCTTTGTAGACATGGAGGAGAATCTTTGTAGACATGGAGGAGAATCTTTGTAGACATGGAGGAGAATCGGGGTGATGCGGTCCCTTTTTCGGGTGCCCTTCAGGAGTCTCGCACACTGCGGCGTTTTGGACCAGTTGCAGGCGGGACAGGGAAGATTGGCTGATGTCAGTGTAAAGAAGAGTTTTTTTAATTTTTTTATTTTTTTAATTTTATTTTTATTAGAAGTACATTAAGTTGCAGTAATACACACCACATATATCTTATTACATTTGTTGCACCCCTTCATTTTTGAACTTTAAAAAAGATAGAAATAAAAGAAGGAAAGTGAGAGTCGTGAAGGTGCAGGAAAGTGTTGGGAAAAGAGAGCCCATTAGAAAAGGAGTTAGAGAAGAAAGTTAAGAAATAGACTCTAGAAAAAAAAGAAAGAAAAAAACAGTGACAATCGCTCTATTGTAAATTTTAAAAAACTCCGCAAAAAGGGATATACCAACTGTATTTTTCACCGCGCCATCTCGGCCCTTCTAGTCCGTGCCAAACACTTATTCTCACCTAGTCCCATCTACCTGCACTCAGACCATAACCCTCCATTCCTTTCCCGTCCATATAACTATCCAATTTATTTTTAAATGAGAAAATCGAACCTGCCTCCACCACCTCCACTGGAAGCTCATTCCACACAGCTACTACTCTCTGAGTAAAGAAGTTCCCCCTCATGTTACCCCTAAACTTTCTATCCCTTAATTCTCAAGTCATGTCACCTTGTTTGAATCTTCCCTACTCTCAGTGGGAAAAGCTTATCCACGTCAACTCTGTCTATCCCTCTCATCATTTTAAAGACCTCTATCAAGGCCCCCCTTAACCTTCTGCGCTCCAGAGAATAAAGACCTAACTTGTTCAACCTTTCTCTGTAACTTAGTTGCTGAAACCCAGGCAACATTCTAGTAAATCTCCTCTATACTCTCTCTATTTTGTTGACATCCTTCCTATAATTGGGCGACCAAAATTGTACACCATACTCCAGAATTGGCCTCACCAATGCCTTGTACAATTTTAACATTACATCCCAACTTCTATACTAGACTAAACTAAACTAAACGACACTAAAGATAGATACCTAGTGCTGGAGTAACTCAGCGGGACGGGCAGCAT
>JAWMAR010004860.1:22500-38774 GCA_036785375.1 Leucoraja ocellata
TCTCCCTCCCCCCCCGCTTCCCCCTACCCCTCTGTCCCTCTTCCACCACTCTCTCTACCCCTCCCTCCCCTTTGTTCTCCCCCCCCCCCCTCACGGCATTCCCCCCCAGACAACTAGATGACACAGAGTAAACCCGGATAGAGTGGACACAAAGTGCTGGAGTAACTCAGCGGGACAGGCAGCATCTCTGGAGAGAAGGAATGGGCGACAGATTCCGTTCGAGACCCTCCTTCGGACCTCGACCCGAAATGTCCCCCTTTCCTCCTCATGCTTGTCCCGCTGAGTTACTCCAGCTTTTTGTGCCTATGGTTTAAACTAGCATCTGCGGTTCCGACAGAGTGGATGTTGGGGAGGATGTTTCCACTGGTGGGAGAGTCCAGGACCAGGGGGCACAGTCTGGAGAATGGAAGGACGTCGAACCTTTCACTCCGAGGCACGGCGGCGTTGCTGCCTCACAGCACCAGAGACCCAGGTTCGATCCCGACCTCGGGCGCTGCCGAGGTGACTGATTTGTCCTTTTCATTCGTTTATTCTGGGCACCTTTTCTTTTTTTTTTTTTTTTTTTAATTTTATTTTTATTAGAAGTACGGTAAATTACAATCCTACACAACACATATATCTTAATACATTTTTTGTACCGCTTCATTTTTTTTGAGCTTTAAGAAAAAGGTAGAAGTAAGGAAAGTAAAGAAAGTGCAAGAGAGTCGTGCAGTGCAAGAGTGTTGGGAAAAGAAAGCCCCTTAGGAAAGAAGTTAGAGAAGGAAGTAAAGTGAGAAAATAGATCCTAAAAAAGAAAGAAAGAGAAAATAGGAACAATCGCTCTATTATAACATTAAACTCCGCAGAAAGGGGACTACCAACCAAGTCTGTTTTTGTTGTTTTACCTCCCGTTACCAGGTCCTGATACCACTTATTTATTTATTT
Source organism: Leucoraja ocellata (assembly GCA_036785375.1). Taxonomy (NCBI): domain Eukaryota; kingdom Metazoa; phylum Chordata; class Chondrichthyes; order Rajiformes; family Rajidae; genus Leucoraja; species Leucoraja ocellata. The sequence continues at coordinate 23,425 of JAWMAR010004860.1, forward strand.
GTTTATTTAAATTACTATTGCACCTCATACTTGTACTGGGCACCTTTTCATACCTCTAGTTTCCCTCTCCCCTGACTCGACCTGAAACATCGGCCATTCCTGATACAGCACGGAAACAGGCCCTTCGGCCCGCTCAGCCAATGCCCGCACACTAACACTATCCTGCACACACTCGGGACAATTTACATTTGCACCAAGCCAATTGACCTACAAACGTGTATGACTTTGGAGTGTGGGAACAAACCGAAGATAGAAACATAGAAACATAGAAAATAGGTGCAGGAGTAGAGGCCATTCGGCCCTTCGAGCCTGCACCGCCATTCAACATGATCATGGCTGATCATCCAACTCAGTATCCCGTACCTGCCTTCTCTCCGTACCCCCTGATCCCCTTAGCCACAAGGGCCACATCTAACTTCCTCTTAAATATAGCCAATGAACCAACCTCAACTACCTTCTGTGGCAGAGAATTCCAAAGATCCACCACTCTCTGTGTAAAAAATGTTTTCCTCATCTCGGTCCTAAAATATTTCCCCCTTATCGTTAAACTGTGACCCCTAGTTCTGGACTTCCCCAACATCGGGAACAATCTTCCTGCATCTAGCCTGTCCAACCCCTTAAGAATTTTGTAAGTTTCTATAAGATCCCCACTCAATCTTCTGAATTCTAGCGAGTACAAGCCGAGTCTATCCAGTCTTTCTTCGTATGAAAGTCCTGACATCCCAGGAATCAGTCTGGTGAACCTTCTCTGTACTCCCTCTAGGGCAAGAATGTATTTCCTCTGATCAGGAGACCAAAACTGTACGTAATACTCCAGGTGTGGTCTCACCAAGACCCTGTACAACTGCAGTAGAACCTCCCTGCTCCTATACTCAAATCCTTTTTTCAAATCCTTTTCTCGGAGAAATCTTGGCGTGATTAAACTCGGGTCTCTGTCGTTGTAAGGCAGCAACTCTCCCGCTGAGCCACCATGCCAGAAAATGCTGCCTGAACCGCTGAGTTATTCTAGCTGACATTGTGGGCTGAAGGGCCTGTTCCTGTGCTATACAATGTTCCATGTTGCATCTTCCCTCTCCATGAAGCTGTCTCAAAAGACCATTCCAACGCCTGCTTCGACCACTTCCTTGTGCTGTACTTCTGTGAAAAGATAGTGTCGCAGCGGTAGAGTTGCTGCCTCACAGCGGCATAGACCCGGGTTCGATCCCGACTACGGGCGCTGTGTGTACGGAGTTTGCACGTCCTCCCCGTGACTCGCGTGGGGTTTTCTCCGGGTGCTCCGGTTTCCTCCCACACTCCAAAGACATGCAGGTTTGCAGGTTAATTGCCTTGGCATCAATGTAAATACTGTCCCTAGTGTGTGTGTGTCAGATGGTGTTAGTGTGCGGGGATCGCTGGTCGGCACAGACCCCGCGGGCCGAAGGGCCTGTTTCCTGCGCTGAATCTCTAAACTAAACCAAGACTGAGCACTATCTTCAATAGTCTTGCCCTGCTCCGCCATCCACTTTATCTGTCAACTCAAATAAGTCGTTTGGTGTTATTTTTAACTTCATTTTTGCTTACATTAGCAGTGAGATACCTGTTTTTTTCCTACTTTTTTTTTGCCCGAGGTTTGACCTGGATTTTGAGAATCCTGCGTTGTTGCATTATGCTGATGCTAGGGTGTGTTATTTATAGTCTGCGCGCGTGAGTAGGCGCATTGGGGAAAGCAAGCGGGGGGTGCGAATCCCCGAACCCCTCGTTATTCTGCTTCCGGCCTTCCCGGGATGGAATGGGGTGGAATCCTCGAGGGATTGGACAAGCTAGATGCAGGAAGAATGTTCCCGATATCGGGGGAGTCCAGAACCAGGGGTGTCCACAGTTTAAGAATAGGGGGTTTAAGAAGGAACTGCAGATGCTGGAAAATCGAAGGTACACAAAAAAGCTGGAGAAACTCAGCGGGTGCAGCAGCTACAGAAGAAGGGTTTCGGCCCGGAACGTTGCCTTTTTCCTTCGCTCCATAGATGCTGCCGCACCTGCTGAGTTTCTCCAGCTTGTTTGTGAACCTTAAGAATAAGGGGTCGGCCGTTTAGGACTGAGATGAGGAAAAAACATTTTCCACCCGGAGAGTTGTGAATCTGTGGAATTCTCTGCCACAGAAGGAAGTGGAGGCCGATTCACTGGATGTTTTCAAGAGAGAGTTAGATAGAACTCTCAGGGCTAACGGAAGCAAGGGATATGGGGGGGGGGGGGGGGGGGAAGCAGGAATGGGGTACTGATTGTGGATGATCAGCCATGATCATATTGCATGGCGGTGCTGGTTCGAATGGCCTACTGCACCTATTTTCTATGTTTCCATTGAATACTTTATTGCCACAGTGAATTTTTTTGTTTGCGAATTCAGGGTATACAAATCGTGGTTTTGACAAAGTATGCAGTCTCCCCCTTTAATGCTCCCCCCCCTCTCCACCACACCAGCTCCCGCACACTGGGTCCCCATTGTCTGTTACATAGGAAGGAACTGTTTTAAACCGAAGATGGACACAAAAAGCTGGAGTAACTCAGCGGGACAGGCAGCGTCTCTGGAGAGAAGGAGTGGGTGACGTTTCGGGTCGAGACCTTTCTTCAGACTGGTTAGGGATAAGGGAAACGACAGATATAGATGTTGATGTGGAGAGATCCCTCTCCCCTGACTCTCAGTCTGAAGAAGGGTCTCGACCCGAAACGTCACCCGTTCCTTCTCTCCAGAGATGCTGTCCGTCCCGCTGAGTTACTCCAGCATTTTGTGTCTATCCCCATTGTTCTTCCCACACCCCCCCCACGCTCCCTCATGGCAGTCCCCCTCGCCCCCACGCTCCCTCTGACCAGAGAACGGTCCCTTGCTAACCCGCCCCTCCCCGCCCTGCCCGTGGAACCAGGGTGGTGGTCCGTGGATGGGGAGGGGCGAGGAAGGGATGGATCCTAATGCCCCCTGTCCCACTTAGGAAACCTGAACGGAAACCTCTGGAGACTTTGCGCCCCACCCAAGGTCTCCGTGAGGTTGCCGGAGGTTTTTCGTCAGTCTCCCTAATGGTCGAAAGTGGTTTCCGCTTCTTCTATGTTCTGACGATTATTTCGAATAAATTCAAAACCTGCTTCCACTACCTGCAACCTCCGGCAACCACCTGCAACCTCCGGGGACCTTGTGCCCCTTGCAAAACATTCCCATCGGACAGTAAAGTGCATCGATCGGTAAAGCTCTGCCCGTTAGTATTTGCCATTTCCATTCCTGGGGAAAAGGTTCTGTCTCTATCCCTAAGTCAGCTTACAGGAGCCATGTTCCCATTCTACACCCCAATGGCTTGTAGCCATTGAATTGATTGACACCGCGGAAACAGGCCCTTCAGCCCACCAAGTCAGATCACGAGATGAGGAAACACTTTTTCTCACAGAGAGTGATGAGTCTGTGGAATTCTCTGTATACTCTGGAGTTTAGAAGGATGAGAGGGTATCTTATTGAGACATATAAGATTGTTAAGGGCTTGGACACACTAGAGGCAGGAAACATGTTCCCGATGTTGGGGGAGTCCAGAACCAGGGTCCACACAGTTTAAGAATAAGGGGTAAGCCATTTAGAACGGAGATGAGGAAATACATATTCTCACTGAGAGTTGTGACTCTGTGGAATTCTCTGCCTCAGACGGCGGCGGAGCCGGTTCTCTGGATGCTTTCAAGAGAGAGCTAGATAGGCCTGTTGTCTATTGTCTATCACCCTTTCACGCCAGTTCTATCTTATACAAACATAGAAACATAGAACATAGGTGCAGGAGTAGGCCATTCGGCCCTTCGAGCCTGCACTGCCATTCAATATAATCATGGCTGATCCTCCAACTCAGTATCCCGTACCTGCCTTCTCTCCATACCCCCTGATCCCTTTAGCCACAAGGGCCACATCTAACTCCATCTTAAATATAGCCAATGAACTGTAGCCTCAACTACCTTCTGCGGCAGAGAATTCCAGAGATTCACCACTCTCTGTGTGAAAAATGTTTTCTCATCTCAGTCCTAAAAGACTTCCCCCCTTATCGTTAAACTGTGAGCCCTTGTTCTGGACTTCCCCAACATCGGGAACAATCTTCCTGCATCTAGCCTGTCCAACCCCTTAAGAATTTTGTAAGTTTCTCTAAGATCCCCCCTCAATCTTCTAAATTCTAGCGAGTACAAGCCGAGTCTATCCAGTCTTTCTTCATATGAAAGTCCTGACATCCCAGGAATCAGTCTGGTGAACCTTCTCTGTACTCCCTCTATGGCAAGAATGTCTTTCCCCAGATTAGGAGACCAAAACTGTACGCAATACACCAGGTGTGGTCTCACCAGGACCCTGTACAACTGCAGTAGAACATCCCTGCTCCTATACTCAAATCCTTTTGCTATGAATGCCAACATACCATTTGCTTTCTTCACTGCCTGCTGCACCTGCATGCCTGCTTTCATCCGGCTGGCATGAACATTGAATTCTCCGCATTTTACTAGGCCCTTGCTGTCTCCTCCCATCCCCCTGCCCTCGGCTCCTCCTCCTCCCTTTTTCCTTCCTTCTCCCCCCCCATCAGTCTGAAGAAGGGTTTCGGCCCGAAACGTCGCCTATTTCCTTCGCTCCATAGATGCTGCTGCACCCGCTGAGTTTCTCCAGCATTTTTGTGTACATTCCTACTTTCAATGACTGGTGTACCATGACACACAGCTCTCGTTGCATGCCCCCTTTTCCGAATCGGCCACTATTAAGATAATAGTCTACTTTCCTGTTTTTGTCACCGAAGTGGATAACCTCACATTTATCTACATTATACTGCATCTGCCATTCATTTGCCCACTCACCCAACCTATCCAAGTCACCTTGCAGCCTCCTAGCATCCTCCTCACAGCTAACACTGCCCCCCAGCTTCGTGTCATCTGCAAACTTGGAGATATTGCATTCAATTCCCTCATCCAGATCATTAATATATATTGTAAATAGCTGGGGTCCCAGCACTGGGCCTTGCGGTACTCCACTAGTCACTGCCTGCCATTGTGAAAAGGACCCATTTACTCCTACTGTTTGCTTCCTGTCTGCCAGCCAGTTCTCTATCCACATCAATACTGAACCCCCAATACCATGTGCTTTAGTGGGCAAATACCATGTACAAGTGGGATTAGGAGGCAGATCGGATGGCGGAGTGAACGAGATGGGCCGAATGGCCCCATTCTCCTCCTGTGAACTTGTGTACTTGAGAGGGTGCAAGACAGGGTGGCACATTGGTGCAGTGGGTGGATCCACTGCCTCTCAGTGCCACGATCAGGGATGCAAGTGCGTGGTTGAACGGATGGGCCAGAGTAACTGCAATGCATTACGGCTTTAACAACAGCCTAATAAAACAAAGACAGCTCGCCAGTTACTCATTGCCTCTTTACTGCACCCCCAGAGTGATATAATTTCATTGCCTGGCACGGGTAATGTGTGAGGGCCCGATGATGGGTGTAATTTTAAACATGTTTGACAGTATATCGTACACTGGAGGTTGCGAGCATCCAGTATCCAGCATTTAACACCATCTTTAATCAATGTGAGCTGTCAAGGGCTCAGCAGTGTGGGAATCCCCGGCCCTTGATTAGGATCGGATGGATCGGGGACGGGAAGGCCCAAGGCCGCGGCAGGGAATGTCTCCTTGCGGCACGGTGGCGCAGCAGATAGAAACATAGAAACTTCCTTTGAGCGTAGTTTTGTTTAGAGATACAGCACGGAAACAGGCCCTTCGGCCCACTGAGCAGGCAATGCCCGCACACTAACACTATCCTGCACACACTCGGGACAATTTACATTTACACCAAGCCAATTGACTTCCAAACTTGTATGTCTTTGGAGTGTGGGAAGAAACCGAAGATAGAAACATAGAAACAAAGAAAATAGGTGCAGGAGTAGAGGCCATTCGGCCCTTCGAGCCTGCACCGCCATTCAATATGACCATGGCTGATCATCCAACTCAATATCCCATCCCTGCCTTCTCTCCATACCCCCTGATCCCACAAGGGCCACATCTAACCCTCTTAAATATAGCCAATGAACTGTGGCCTCAATTACCTTCTGTGGCAGAGAATTCCACAGATTCACCACTCTCTGTGTGAAAAATGTTTTCTCATCTCGGTCCTAAAAGACTTCCCCCTTATCCTTAAACTGTGTGACCCCTTGTTCTGGACTTCCACAACATCGGGAACAATCTTCCTGCATCTAGCCTGTCCAACCCCTTAAGAATTTTGTAAGTTTCTATAAGATCCCCCCTCAATCTTCTAAATTTTAGCGAGTACAAGCTGAGTCTATCCAGTCTTTCTTCATATGAAAGTCCTGCCATCCCAGGAATCAGTCTGGTGAACCTTCTCTGTACTCCCTCTATGGCAAGAATGTCTTTCCCCAGATTTGGAGAGCAAAACTGTACGCAATACTCCAGGTGTGGTCTCACAAAGACCCTGTACAACTGCAGTAGAACCTCCCTGCTCCTATACTCAAATCCTTTTGCTATAGAGCTGCTGCCTCTCAGCGCCAGGGGCCCGGGTTTGATCTCGACTGCGAGTGCTGTCTGTATGGAGCCTGTACCTTCTCCCGTGACCCATGTGGGTTTTCTCCGGCGCTCCATATGCGTGCAGGTTCGTGGGTTAATGGGCTCGGTATAAATGTATGATTGTTCCTTTGTGTGTGTGTAGGATAGAGTTATACCCACTGACCCACTTAGGAAACCTGAACGGAAACCTCTGGAGACTTTGCGCCCCGCCCAAGGTTTCCGTGCGGTTCCCGGAGGTTGCAGGTGGTTGCCGGAGATTGCAGGTGGTTGCCGGAGGTTGCAGGTAGTGGAAGCAGGTGGGGAGACTGACAAAAACCTCCGGGAACCGCACGGAAGCCTTGGGTGGGGGCGCAAAGTCTCCAGAGGTTTCCGCTCAGGTTTCCTTGCAGGAAGATTGTTCCCGATGTTGGGGAAGTCCAGAACTAGGGGGTCACAGTTTAAGGATACGAGGGAAGTCTTTTCGGACCGAGATGAGAAAATCATTTTTTACACAGAGAGTGGTGAATCTGTGGAACTCTCTGCCACAGAGGGTAGTTGAGGCCACTGTTCATTGGCTATATTTAAGAGGGAGTTAGATGTGGCCCTTGTGGCTAAGGGGATCAGGGGGTATGGAGAGAAGGCAGGTACAGGATACTGAGTTGGATGATCAGCCATGATCATATTGAATGGCGGTGCAGGCTCGAAGGGCCGAATGGCCCACTCCTGCACCTCATCAGGCTTCTGAACGGTCCTTCCATGAGCTAGGGTACTGTTCGATTCACCTCTACCCCATTGCGGACATTGGACTTTGTCTCTGGAACTGATGCGCTACAATGCTGAGAACTATATTCTACACTCTGTATCTCCCCCTTTGCTCCACCTAATGTATTTGCGTTTGACATGACTGTATTGATGTGCAGTATTATCTGATTTGATTGATAGCAGGCAAAAGTAATATTTTCACTTTGCCGTGGTATACGTGACAACAATAAGCTAAATATAACTGTGGAGGGAGATTCGACAGATGATGTATCGGGACAGGCTAAAGGAGGGTCCCAACCCAAAATGTCTATCTATTTCCTTCCTGTTAAATTCCTGTTGTCCGATAATTCAAGATGTTTTAGTTTTAGAGATACAGCGTGGAAACAGGCCCTTCGGCCCACCGAGTCTGTCCCGACCAGCGATCACCCTGCACACTAGCACGATCCCACACACACACACTAGGGGCAATATATAACTTTTACCAAAGCCATTTAACCTACAAACCGGGGTTTGGGGGGAAACTGGAGCACCCGGAGAAAACCCACGGGGAGAACGTGCAAACTCCGTACAGACAGCAGCCGAGGTCAGGATCGGACCCGGGTCTCTGCCTCAGGGGGCGGTGGAGGCCGGTTCTCTGGACCTCATATTTCGCTTGTGCAGCTTACACCCCAGCGGTATGAATATTGACTTTGGCAAATTCAAGTAACCCTTGCTTTCCCTCTCTCTCCATCCCTCCCCCTTCCCAGTTTCCTGACCAGACCGACTGTCCCCAGATTCGCACTTTTATCATTGCTTTGTTGCCACATTCTGCCAGTGAACAATGATTTATTCCACATTTTCCTTGATCGCATCTCCTTTGATGTCTTGTTTTCACACTTTACCCTCCCTTAAACGGTGGCACGGTGGCGCAGCCGAGAGTTGTTGCCTTAAAGCACTCGCAGCGCCAGAGACCCGGGTTCGATCCCGACTACGGGTGCTGTCTGTAGGGAGTTTGCACGTACTCCCCGTGACCCGCGTGGGTTTTCTCCGAGACCCTCGGTTCCCTCCCACACTCCAAAGACGTGCAGGTCTGTAGGTAAATTGGCTTGGTGTAAATGTTAAAAATTGTCCCGAGTGTGTGTGGGTTTGTGCTAATCTGCGGGGGTCGCTGGCCAGTGTGGACCCGGTGGGCCGAAGGGCCTGATTCTGCGCTGTATCTCTAAACTAAACTAAACTATCTCTGTGTTTAAGAAGGAACTGCAGATGCTGGAAAATCGAAGGTACACAAAAAGCTGGAGAAACTCAGCGGGTGCAGCAGCATCTATGGAGCGAAGGAAAAAGGTGTTTCGGCCCGAAATGTTGCCTATTTCCTTCGCTCCATAGATGCTGCTGCACCCGCTGAGTTTCTCCAGCTTTTTTGTGTACCTTAAATTATCTCTGTGCCTCTCTCTCTCCCGACCCTCAGTCTGAAGAAGGGTCTCGACCCGAAACATCACCCATTCCTTCTCTCCAGAGATGCTGCCGGTCCCACTGAGTTACCCGAAGCATTTTGTATCTATCTGGATAATATTCCTGTCTAAACTTGCCTCTTGCGTGCCTGATATTCCAGGTGCAGCCCGGATTTGAGCTAAGACTGTGTTGTTTCAGCTTGAAGATCTAACCTTACCCGACCGCCAGTTGCCTGGCAACCTGGCCTGTTGAGGCCTGAGCAAGCAGGCCCGACTTGCCTCAAGGTTTCAGTATGTTATTCTCACGTGGGCCGAGGAGCAGTGGGAAGCTTTTGTTTGAGTGCTGTACAAACAGATTAGTTAATACTGCCCGCAAGTGCAAGCAAGCAAAACTTGTATACTCCCTTTATACTGTATACTCACTCTTTTACTCCTCCTCCCATTCCCACAATGGCCTCTCTGTACTGGGCCTCCTCCACTGTCAGAGTGAGGCCCAGCGCTAATTAGTGCACACTTGCCATACAGGGAGTACAGAGAAGGTTCACCAGACTGGTTCCTGGGATGTCAGGACTTTTATATGAAGAAAGACCGGCTTGTACTCGCTGCAATTTAGAAGATTGAGGGGGGATCTTATAGAAAAGTACAAAATTCTTAAGGGGTTGGACAGGCTAGATGCAGGAAGATTATTCCCGATGTTGGGGAACTCCAGAACAAGGGGTCACACAGTTTAAGGATAAGGGGGAAATCTTTTAGGACCGAGATAAGAAAAACATTTTTCACACAGAGAGTGGTGAATCTGTGGAATTCTCTGCCACAGAAGGTAGTTGAGGCCACAGTTCATTGGCTATATTTAAGAGGGAGTTAGATGTGGCCCTTGTGGCTAAAGGGATCAGGGGGTATGGAGAGAAGGCAGGTACAGAATACTGAGTTGGATGATCAGCCATGATCATGTTGAATGGCGGTGCAGGCTCGAAGGGCCGAATGGCCTACTCCTGCACATATTTTCTATGTCTATGTCTATGTCTATGTTTAGAGGAACAGCAACTCATATTTCGCTTGGGTAGTTTACACCCCAGCGGTATGAACATTGACTTCTCTAACTTCAAGTAACCCTTGCTTTCACTCTCCCTCCTCCCCTTCTCCGATCAGTCTTACTGTCTCCGACTACATTTTATCTCCGTTTGCTTTGTTGTTCCCTTCTCCCAACTATCAATGATCTAGTCTACGTTTTCCTTGTCCTAGATTCCCTTTGTCCTGTGTTCAAAACGTACGCTTCCTTATCTATGTACCTCCCGCTGAAGAACTTGAATCCGAAACGGCGCCCCTTCCTTCCCTCCAGAGAAGCTGCCTGTCCCGCTGAGTTACTCCGGCATTTTGTGTCTATCTTCAATTGAAACCAGCATCTGCAGTTCCTTCCCACGCATAATGGTTGAAGCAAAGGGAAAGATACAACTGGAGAGGATCCAGAGGAGGTTTATGAGAATGGTTCCAGGTATAGAAACATAGAAACATAGAAAATAGGTGCAGGAGTAGGCCATTCGGTCCTTCGAGCCTGCACCGTCATTCGATATGATCATGGCTGATCATCCAACTCGGTATCCCATCCCTGCCTTCTCTCCACACCCCCTGATCCCTTTAGCCACAAGGGCCACATCTAACTCCCTCTTAAATATAGTCAGTGAACTGGCCTCAATAACCATATAACCATATAACAATTACAGCACGGAAACAGGCCATCTCGGCCCTACAAGTCCGTGCCGAACAAATGTTTTTTCCCCTTAGTCCCACCTGCCTGCACTCATACCATAACCCTCCATTCCCTTCTCATCCATATGCCTATCCAATTTATTTTTAAATGATACCAATGAACCTGCCTCCACCACTTCCACTGGAAGCTCATTCCACACCGCTACCACTCTCTGAGTAAAGAAGTTCCCCCTCATATTACCCCTAAACTTCTGTCCCTTAATTCTGAAGTCATGTCCTCTTGTTTGAATCTTCCCTATTCTCAAAGGGAAAAGCTTGTCCACATCAACTCTGTCTATCCCTCTCATCATTTTAAAGACCTCTATCAGGTCCCCCCTTAACCTTCTGCGCTCCAGAGAATAAAGACCTAACTTATTCAACCTATCTCTGTAACTTAGTTGTTGAAACCCAGGCAACATTCTAGTAAATCTCCTCTGTACTCTCTCTATTTTGTTGACTACCTTCTGTGGCAGAGAACTCCACAGATTCACCACTCTCTGTATGAAAAATGATTTTCTATCTCGGATGTAGAAGACTTGCCTCTTATCGTTAAACTGTGACCCCTAGTTCTAGACTTCCCCAACATCGGGAACAATCTTCCTGCATCTTGCCTGTCCAACCCCTTAAGAATTTTGTAAGTTTCTATAAGAGCCCCCCTCAATCTCCTAAATTCTAGCGTGTATAAGCCGACTCTATCCAGTCTTTCTTCATATGAAAGTCCTGCCATGCCATATGTGGGTTAGCATGTGATTAGCGTTTGACAGCACCTCTACTCGGTGGAGTTTAGAAGTTTGAGGGAGGGCCATATTGAAACTTACAGAATAGTGACAGGCTTGGATAGAGTGGATGTGGAGAGGATGTTTCCACTGGTGGAAGAGACCAGGACCAGAGGTCACAGCCTCAGAATTAAAGGGCGCTCTTTTAGAACGGTGAGGAGGAACTTCTTCAGTCAGAGGGTAGTTGACCTGTGGAACTAATTGTCTGTGGAGGCTGTCAGTGAATATTTTTAATGGGTATACGAATTCTTGACTAGAACGGGAGTCAAGGGGTTGTGGGGAGAAGGCAGGAATATGGGATTAGGAGGCTGAGATCAGCCATGGTTGAATGGCAGAATAAATTATGGGCCAAATGGCCTAATTCTACTCTGGTCAGTCTTTAGACTGGCGATACAGCGCAGAAAAATAGGCAATTTGGCCACCAAATCTATGGATAGGACGGGTTTGCAGGGATATGGTCCAAATGCGGGCAGGTGGGACTCGTGTAGTTGGCCAGTGTGGGCAAGTTGGGCCGAAGGGCCTGTTTCCACACTGTATCACGCTATGACTCCAAGTCAGTGCCGACCAGCTATCACCTTGTACACCAGCACTATCCAACACACACTATGGGGCAATTTACAATTTTTTTTACCGGAGCCACTTAACTTACAAACCTGTACGTCTTTGGAGTGTGGGAGGAATCCGAAGAAAACCCGCGCAAGTTGCAGGAAGATTGTCCAATCTCCGTATAGACAACATTGAACCTGGGTCCCCGGCACTGTGAGGCAGTAACTCTACCGCTGCACCTCTGTGCCACCCTCTAAAGGTACAAAAGCTGTTTAAAACAGCTGGGTGATTGAATTAGATGATAGTAGATCCTATCTGGGACCAATCACGCTGAGAGACGCCACCCTCTGCTGTGGTTATGCCGATCTGGGCGGCGCGGTGGCACAGCGGTAGAGTTGCCGCCTCACAGCGCCAGAGACCCGGCCTCGATCCTGACTACGGGCGCTGTCTGTGCAGAGTTTGCACGTTCTCCCCGTGACTTGCCTGGGTTTTTCGCCGAGATCTTCGGTTTCCTCCCACACTCCAAAGACGTGCAGGTGTGCAGGTTAAGCTGCATGGTATGAAGGTAAATGGTTACATCGAAACATAGACAATAGTTGCAGGAGTAGAGGCCACTCGGCCCTTCGAGCCTGCACCGCCATTCAATATGATCATGGCTGATCATCCAACTCAGTATCCCAACCCTGCCTTCTCTCCATACCCCCTGATCCCTTTAGCCACAAGGGCCACATCTAACTCCCTCTTAAATATAGCCAATGAACTGTGGCTTCAACTACCTTCTGTGGCAGAGAATTCCACAGATTCACCACTCTCTGTGTGAAAAATGATTTTCTCATCTCGGTCCTAAAAGACTTCCCCCTTATCCTTAAACTGTGTGACCCCTTGTTCTGGACTCCCCCAACATCGGGAACAATCTTCCTGCATCTTGCCTGTCCAACCCCTTAAGAATTTTGTAAGTTTCTATAAGATCCCCCCTCAATCTCCTAAATTCTAGCGTGTATAAGCCGAGTCTATCCAGTCTTTCTTCATATGAAAGTCCTGCCATGCCATATGTGGGTTAGCATGTGATTAGCGTTTGACAGCACCTCTACTCGGTGGGGTTTAGAAGTTTGAGGGAGGACCATATTGAAACAATGCTGCCTGGATCAAAAGGTATCAGTTACAGGGAGCGCTTGGACAGACCAGGTTTGTTTTCTCTGGAACGCACGTGATCCATATCCCTCCACTCCCTGCATTTCCACGTGCCTGCCTAATAGCTTCTTACACCCCACTATCGATCTGCCTCCACCACCACCACCCCTGGCAGCAAGTTCCAGGCCCACACCACCCTCTGTGTAAAAAAGACTTGCTTTTCACATTTTGTTTAATTTAGTTTAGTTTAGTTTTAGATTATTGTCACGTTTAGCGAGGTACAGTGAAAAAGGTTTTGTTGCGTGCTAACCAGTCAGCGGAAAGACGATACACGATTACAATCCAGCCGTCCACATCTAGAACATAAAACAGCACAGCACAAGGACTCTCTGTGTGAAAAATGATTTTCTCATCTCGGTCCTAAAGGACTTCCTTCCCCCTTATCCTTAAACTGTGTGTGGCCCCTTGTTCTGGACTTCCCCCACATCGGGAACAATCTTCCTGCATCTAGCCTGTCCAACCCTTAAGAATTTTGTAAGTTTCTATAAGATCCCCCCTCAATCTTCTAAATTCTAGTGAGTACAAGCTGAGTCTATGCAGTCTTTCTTCATATGAAAGCCTCCTCAATGCCAATATCGTACCTACCTGCGTGGCCTTCCTCCCCACACACACTAAAGACGTGCAGGTTTGTAGGTTAATTGGCTTGGCCTAAATGTAAATTGCATCCTTGTGTGTGTAGGATAGTGTTTGTGTGCGTGGATCGCTGGTCCCCGTGGACTGGCAGGGCCTGTTTCCGCACTGTATCTCTCAACTAAACTAAACACAACTAACCTGCAACACCTCCACTCAGTCCGCATTAACCTACCTGATCTCCCAGTGGCCCAGCACTTCAACTCCCCCTCCCATTCCCACACTCACCTTTCTGTCCTGGGCCTCCTCCACTGTCAGGGTGAGGCCCAGCGCTAATTGGAGGAGCAGCACCTCATATTTCTCTTGGTTAGTTCACAACCCAGTGGTATGAACATTGACTTCTCTAACTTCTGATAGCCTTTGCTTTCCCTCTCTCTCCATCCATGGTTCTTGGTTTCCTGGTCCTCCAAAATATTCCAAATGGAATTATAACTGGAGGTGGTACCCCATCTGCCCCCTCCCCCACACCTCGCTCCCCCTCCCCTCTCTCCTCCCCACCCCTCTCTCATCCCCCTCTCCATCTCCCTCTCTTCACCCCTCGCCCTCGCCTCCTCCCACCCCCATCCCTCTCTCCCCCACCCCCTTCCCTCTCTCCCCCCGCCCCCTTCCCCTCTGTCCCTCTTCCACCACTCCCCTACCCCTCCCTCCCCACTCTTCCACTTCTCTCCCACTTACCCCACCCTCTCCCTCCCCCACCTCTCTCTCCCCCTCCCTTCCCCTCTCACCCCCCACCCGTCCCTCTTCCACCACTCCCCCTACCCCTCCCTCCCCACCCCTCTCTCCCCCCCATCCCCCACCCACTCTCCCCTCCCCTCCCCCACCCACTCTCCCCCCCTCCCCCACCCACTCTCCCCTCTCTCCCCCTCCCTCCACATTCTTCCCCCTCCCTCCCCTTCCCCATCCCAGTTCTCCCACTAGTCTTACTGTCTCCGACTACATTCTCTGAAGAAGGGTCTCGACCCGAAACGTCGCCCATTCCTTCTCTCCAGAGATTCTACCTCACCTGCTGAGTTACGCCAGCATTTTGTGTCCACCTTAAACTAAACTGTGGACAGATACACAAATATCTGGAGTAACTCAGCGGGACAGGCAGCATCTCTGGAGACAAGGAATGGGTGACGTTTCGGGTCAAGACCTTTCTTCTGTGGTTCTAGTTTGGGGTCCAGGCCTGATACTGAAGGGGTGCAGACACGGGCTGTTGTGGGGGAAGGTTCTGGAGGGAGGGAGGGGATGGGGCTGGTGAATACTGCTGTGCTCAGTCAGAGCTGGGGAGTGGTTTTATTTTTGGCCTTGCCGTTCCCTCGGTGTAAAGTTTCAGGACAAACAAGTTCTGCCTTCAGTTGGCAGGTGTGCAGTGTTTCACAGCTCTGTGTGTGTGTGTGTGTGTGTGTGTGTGTGTGTGTGTGTGTGTGTGTGTGTGTGATAATGGACTGTGTGTGTGTGTGTGTGGGATAATGGACTGTGTGTGTGTGTGTGTGGGATAATGGACTGTGTGTGTGTGTGTGTGTGTGTGTGTGTGTGTGTGTGTGTGTGTGTGTGTGATAATGGACTGTGTGTGTGTGTGTGTGTGTGTGTGTGTGTGTGTGTGTGATAATGGACTGTGTGTGTGTGTGTGTGGGATAATGGACTGTGTGTGTGTGTGTGTGTGTGTGTGTGTGTGTGTGTGTGTGATAATGGACTCTGTGTGTGTGTGTGTGTGTGTGTGTGTGTGTGTGTGTGTGTGTGTGTGATAATGGACTGTGTGTGTG
>JAWMAR010004861.1:0-38746 GCA_036785375.1 Leucoraja ocellata
GTTTACAGGCTCTCGGCCTGTACTCACGGGACTTTAGGAGGATGAGGGAGAATCTCTTTGAAACTTACCAAATTGTGAAAGGCTTGGATAAAGTGGATGTGGAGAGGATGTTTTCAATGTGCAGGAGACTAGGACCAGAGGCCATGACTTCAGAATGAAAGGCTGTACCTTTATAATGGAGATGAGGATGGATTTCTTTAGTCAGAGGGTGGTGAATCTGTGGAATTTATTGCCACCGAAGGCCACGTCATTGGGTATTTTTAAAGCAGAGATTGAGAGATTCTTGATGTTCAGGTATGAAAGTACTGTACTTCCACAATCAATAACCCGTGCCTGCCTTCTCCCCATATCCCCTGATTCCACTAGCCCCTAGAGCTCTATCTAACTCTCTTTCAAATTAATCCAGTGAATTGGCCTCTACTGTCCTCTGTGGCAGTAAATTCCACAAATTCACAACTCTCTGGGTGAGAACGTTTTTTCTCATCTCAGCTGTAAATGGCCTCCGCTTTATTCTTCAACTGCAGCCCCTGGTTCTGAACTCCCCAAACATTGGGGGTAAATTCCTGCATCTAGCGTGTCCAGTTCTTTTATAATTTTATATGTTTCTATAAAATCCCCTCACATATTTCTAAATTCCAGTGAATACAAGCCCAGCCATGATTGAATGGTGGAGTAGACTAGATGGGCCGAAAGGCCTCATTCTGTTCCTATGACATAAATTCATAAGCATTGGTTGTGATTGCCAATGTTACTGTGAAAAAGAAGTTAGAAGTATGTAAAATTATGAGACGCAAGGCAAGTTAATTTACATAAAGAATGGTGGGTGCGTGCGTGGAGGTAGATACGGTATTGGCATTTAAGAGGCTTTTAGATGGGCGTGGATATAGAAACATAGAAAATAGGTGCAGAAGTAGGCCATTCGCCTTTGAGCCAGCAGCGCCATTCAATATAATCATGGCTGATCATCCAAAATCAGTACCCCGTTTCGCCTTTTTCCCCATATCCCTTGATTCCGTTTGCCCAAAGAGCTAAATCTCTCTCTTGAAAATGTCCAGTGAGTTGGCCTTCAATGCCTTCTGTGGCAGAGAATTCCACAGATTCACAACTCTCTGGATGAAAAAGTTTTTCCTCATCTCAGTCCGAACTAACATAGAAACATAGAAATTAGGTGCAGGAGTAGGCCATTCGGCCCTTCGAGCCTGCACCGCCATTCAATATGATCATGGGCTGATCATCCAACTCAGTATCCCGTACCTGCCTTCTCTCCATACCCTCTGATCCCACAAGGGCCACATCTAACTCCCTCTTAAATATAGCCAATGAACTGGCCTCGACTACCCTCTGCGGCAGAGAGTTCCAGAGATTCACCACTCTCTGTGTGAAAAAAAGTTCTTCTCATCTCGGTTTTAAAGGATTTCCCCCTTATCCTTAAGCTGTGACCCCTTGTCCTGGACTTCCCCAACATCGGGAGCAATCTTCCTGCATCTAGCCTACCACTTATTCTTAAAATGTGACTTAGGCTCCCCCAACATCGGAAACATTTTCCCTGTCCAATCCACTAAGAATTTTATATATTTTTATAAGATCCCCTCACATCCTTCTAAATTCCAGTGAATACAAGCTCAGCCGACCCATTCTTTCATCATATGTCAGTCCCGCCATCCCGCGAATTAACCTGGTGAACCTACGCTGCACTCCCTCGATAGCAATAATGTCCTTCTCAAATTAGGAGAGCAAAACTGCACACAATACTCCAGGTGCGGTCTCACGAGGACCCTGTACAACTGCAGTAGGACCTCCTTGCTCCTAAGCAAGTTGATCATTTTCCAATGTTCCCAATATTCGAATCCGGAAAAATGTTCCCAATGTGTGTCACAGTCTAAGAATAAAGGAGAGGCCATTTAAAAGTGAGATGAGAAAAAGCTTTTTCACCCAGAGAGTCATGAATTTG
The DNA here is from genome assembly GCA_036785375.1 of Leucoraja ocellata. Taxonomy (NCBI): domain Eukaryota; kingdom Metazoa; phylum Chordata; class Chondrichthyes; order Rajiformes; family Rajidae; genus Leucoraja; species Leucoraja ocellata. Next base: position 1,952 of record JAWMAR010004861.1, read on the forward strand.
TGGAATTCTCTGCCACAGAAGGCAGTAGAGTCCAATTCACTGGATGAATTTGAAAGGGAGTTAGATAGAACTCTAGGGGCTAGCGAAATCAAGGAATATGGGGAGAAGGCAGGCACGGGTTACTGATTGTGGATCATCAGCCATGATCACAATGAATTTGGCTCTAAGGCCAAATGGCCTCCTCCTGCTATTTTCTATGTTTCTAAGCTCAAATCCTCTCGAAAGCCAACATGCAATTAGTTTTCTTCACTGCCTAATGTACCCTACATGCTTACTTTCAGTGACTGATGTACAAGAACACCCAGGTGCGGCAGAGGTTCACCCGCACCTCCTCCAACCTCATCTATTGCAACCGCTGTTCCAGATGTCAACTGCTCTACATCAGTGAGACCAAGCGCAGGCTTGGCGATCGCTTCGCCCACCACCTCCGCTCAGTTTGCAATAACCAACCTGATCTCCCGGTGGCCAGCACTTCAACTCCACCCATTCCGAATCCGACCTTTCTGTCCTGGGCCTCCACCATGGCCAGAGTGAGTCCCTCCGCAAATTGGAGGAGCAGCACCTCATATTTTGCTTGGGTAGTTTACAGCCCAGCGGTATGAACATTGACTTCTCCAATTTCAGATAGTCCTTGCTTTCTCCCTTCTTCCCCTCCCCTTCCCAGCTCTCCCACAGCCTACTGGCTCCGCCTCTTCCTTTCGTCCCCCCCCCCCCCCCCCCCCGACATCAGTCTGAAGAAGAGTCTTAACCCGAAACGTCGCCTATTCCTTTGCTCCATAGATGCTGCCTCACCCGCTGAGTTTCCCCAGCATTTTTGTCTACCTTCGAATTTTCCAGCATCTGCAGTTCTTTCTTAAACAAGTTCTCATTCCAGGGATCATTCGTATAAACCTCTTCTGGACCCTCCCCAAAGCCACCACATTCTTCCTCAAATATGGTGCCAAAAATTGCTCACAATATTCCAAATATGGCCTGACCATTGCCTTATAGATCCCCAGCATTACATCCCAGTTTTGGTATACAGACCGTCCCGAAATAAATGCGAGCATTGCGTTTGACTTTTTTTACTACCAATTTGACTTGCAGATAAACGTTTTGGAAACAGACAATAGGACAATAGACAATAGGTGCAGGAGTAGGCCTTTTGGCCCTTTGAGCCAGCACCTCCATTCACTGTGATCATGGCTGATCATCCACAATCAGTACCCCGTTCCTGCCTTCTCCCCCTATCCCTTGACTCCACTATCTTTAAGAGCTCTATCTAAAGGGCCTGTCCCACGAGCTTGCAACTCCATGCGGCAAGCGCGACCGAAAGGGCCTGTCCCACGAGCATGCGACTCCATGCAGCAAGCGCGGACCTAACGTTGGTCGCTTGAGCCATACGGCTCGCGGGGCCGGTCCCACTTTGATTTTCCGGAGCCGTATGGAGTTGTGCGGAGCTGGTCCCGACATCGTGCGGGGCTCCGAAAAACTGACCATGTTCAAAAATTCCGCTTGGCAATGGCCTGCCGGCCCGCAGCCGCCTCAACGCCGTACGCACCGCCTCGACAACGTACGTCACACGCGAACCTCCCGCGGACTTCGCTCGAACTTCATGTCACTCACTCGACCTCCGCGCGGCCCCCCGCTTCTGGTTTGGTCGCGCTTGCCGCATGCAGTCGCATGCTCGTGGGACAGGCCCTTTACTCTCTCTTGAAACCATCCAGAGAATCTGCCTCCATTGCCATCAGGAATCCTGCACCCGCACTCATAAATCCCTTTACACCTCCAATTTCTGGATTCTCTCCCCACACACAGCTCTATCTCCCCCTGAAACCCAACAACCGGTCCAATTTAATCAGCCTCATGCACTGCCTCAAGGACATAAAATGGTGGATGGCCCAGAACTTCCTCCAACTAAATGAGAGCAAGTCTGAGGTCATCCTTCTCTGTCCCTCCGACTCCAGCAACATGATAACAGGCAGCCTTGGAAGCCTAACCTCCTTAGTCAAACAGCAGGTCGAAAACCTTAGCGTGATATACTCTGCATTAAAGTTTGACAAGCAAGTCAACTCTGTGGTAAAAGCTGGTTTCTTAGTTTAAGGATAAGGGGGAAATCTTTTAGGACCGAGACGAGGAAAACTTTTTTCACACAGAGAGTGGTGAATCTCTGGAATTCTCTGCCGCAGAAGGTAGTTGAGACCAGTTCATTGGCTATATTTAAGAGGGAGTTAGATGTGGCCCTTGTGGCTAAAGGGATCAGGGGGTATGGAGAGAAGGCAGGAACAGGATACTGAGTTAGATGATCAGCCATGATCATATTGAATGGCGGTGCAGGCTCGAAGGGCCGAATGGCCTACTCCTGCACCTATTTTCTATGTTTCTATGTTTCTTCCAGTTTCATACCATAGCTAAAATCAAATCATTCCTCTAATTCGACGAACTTGAAAAAAATCATCCACGCATTCATCTCCTCCCGCCTTGACTACTGCAACTCCCTATACACTGGCATCAGCCAATCATCCCTGTCCCGCTTGCAATTGGTTCAAAGCGCCGCAGCGAGACTTCTGACATGTATCCGTAAAAGGATCACCCCGATTCTGACCTCTCTCCACTGGCTCCCAGTACGGTACAGAATCAACTTCAAGCTCCTCTTATTCTGATACAAAGCCCTTAACGGGCTTGCCCCCTCCTATATAAAAAATCTTCTAACCCACCATTCTACCTCCAGGTCCCTCACGTCGGCCGACTTGGGGCTACTGACTATCTCGCGGTCTAGGTTTAAGCTCGGGGGTGACCGCGTTTTTGTGGTTGCAGCACCTAGACTGTGGAACAGCATCCCCTCTCCTCATCAGAACTGCCCCCTCCATTGACTCCTTTAAATCGAGGCTTAAAACCTATTTCTACTCCCTAGCGTTTTTGAGCCCTCTGAGGGGGCGCTGTAAACAGCTTATGTATGTATTGTTAGGTCTGTGTAACATTGTATGTAGCGCATTAGTATCTGCACTGATGTGCAGCACTTTGTTCAATGTGAGTTGTTTTTAAATGTGCTATACAAATAAAACTGACTGACTGGCTGATTTAGAAAATAATCGAAGCCTTTATTCGTACTACCAAAATGCATGACCCCACACTTTGCTTAAAATCACTTTAAATCTCTCAGCAACTTCTCCCAATGTAATCAGCTTCAACTAACCTCAGCCCTATTACATATCAACTAGAGTGGAGATACAATCAAAATCAGTCTGTAGAAGCAATCAGTCCTGATCTAAAACATCACCTCTCCATGTTCTCCAGAGTTGCTGCCTGCCCTGCTGAGTTACTCCAGCACTGTGTGTCTTTCGTTTGGTAAACCAGCACCTGCAGTTCCTTGTGTCTACATCACCTATCCATATTCTCCAGAGTTACTGCCTGACCCATTGTTACCCCAGCAATTTGTGTCTTTTTTTATACTTGAGAAATTATTCTAACTTTTCCTGAACTCAACTTAATTGCATATAAGAGATACAAGATACAAGATACAAGATACAATTTATTTGTCATTTGGACCCCTTGAGGTCCAAACGAAATGACGTTTCTGCAGCCATACATTACAAAAAATAGACCCAAAACACAACATAATTTACATAAACATCCATCACATTGCTGTGATGGAAGGCCAAAAAAACTTATCTCTCCACTGCACTCACCCCCCCCCCACCCCCCACCTCCCGATGTAAGAGTCAAAGTCAAAGCCCCCGACTGGCGATGGCAATTGTCCCGCGGCCATTAAAGCCACGCCGGGTGATGCGAGGTCGCACACCGGGTCTTGATGTTAGAGCCCCCGGCTTGCGCTCGCAGAGTCCCGCGGCCATTCCAAGCCGCGCGGGGCGGTGCTGTAAGGCCCCGCTCCAGGAGCTCTTCGACCCCGCAACTCGGGCGGGAGAAGTCGCCGTTGCAGGAGCCCTGAAAAGCGGTCTCCCTCCAGGGACCCGCGGGCTCCCGGGTGCCGCCGTCCGCCAGACTCGCAGTTGCAGCCTCCGAATCTCCGGAGGCCAGGCCGCAGCAGCGCTCCACCACCGCTCCACCCGCTCCGGACTCGGCCAGCTCCGCGACGGTGAGGTGAGTTGTCGGCACCAGAGCTCCCGGTCTTCCTGTTGGAGGCCGCTCCTCGTTGCAGCCCCAACGACAACGGAGACCCGACAAAGAAAAGGTTGGGTATCCCGTGCAGGGAGAGATTAAAAGTTACCCCCTCCCTCCCACCTCACCCCCCACCTCCCCACACACACACCCCAACAAAAAATAACAAAAACTACATAAAAACATAGACAAAATATAATAAAAAACGCAGACGGGCTGCAGAGGCCGCTGCTGACGAGAGTCGCGCCGCCTACCACAGGAGGTAAGATGTCTGCACAAGTTCTGCAAGGAGTAATTTAGCACAGATGGCTTAATCAGTGCAAGGCAGGGAAATAAAACCTTTAAAATAATATAATCAATTATATTAGAAGAAGTTTATTGCAGGACTACTTTATTCATGAAGGAATAAATTTGAGTCATTTCTGTGTTGTTCAAATTGTAGAATTACAGAATTAAAGAAGTCCATCGGGCTAAGTTGGCTTTCTATAGAAACAAATTCAGTTACTTCCTTTCCTTAGGTCCAGTCCTGTGACTGTACAGATATAAACCCAGGACTGATTCTGATTTCAGGCCATACATCCCAAGGCAAGACTGCTGACTATTTGAAGTCACCTTCCTTGGTCATGGAATCATAGAGCATGAAACTGATCCTTTGGCTGAAATTGTCCATGCCAACCAAGATGATCCATCTAAACTAGACCCAATTGCCCACACTTATGACCCTGTCTCACGGTGCGAGTCCACCCACGGGTTATCCCGAGTGAAAGAAAAAATCACACTCGTGGTTGTCTACGGGATTCCAAGTTTATGTTCACGAGTTTTAACGTGTTCCCACGTGTATGTCTAAGATTGCCGTGCTCACGGAACAACTTGTCACTAAACACCTCCAAGACCAAGGAGCTGATTATCGACTTCAGGAGGTCACATAATGGGAGAATACGCCCCAATCTCCATCTACGGGGACAGTGTGGAGAGAGTGTCCAGCTTTAAGTTTCTGGGCACTCACATCTCAGAGGATCAAACAGTCCACCAACACTGCTGTGCTGGTCAAGAAGGCACAGCAACGACTGTTCTTCCTGAGAACATTAAAAAAGACTGGTCTGCCCAAACAGCTGCTGACAACCTTCTACCGCTGCACCACAGAGAGCATACTAACGTATGGCATCTCTGTGTGGTATCTGAGCTGCACGGAGATGGAGAGGAGAGCTCTTCATCGCGTTGTCCACCGAGCGTAAAAGATTATTGGGACACCGCTACCAGCCTTGGAGGGCATCTACCACACACGGTGCCTCAGGAGGGCCGTCAGCATCCATAAAGACTTCTCACACCCTTGTAATGGACTGTTCGAACTACTTCCCTCCGGCAGACGTTACAAGGCCGCCTACACCCGCACCTCCAGACTCAGGAACAGCTTCATTCCCAGAGCTATAGCGGCTCTGAACCGGCCCTGCTGAGTGCCCCCCCCCCCCCCATCCCCCCTGGACTGTCTCCCTTGGATGGTCACGTCTCACAGACACATCTGCACTTTAGTCTGTTTGAACTGTTTTTACTATTTTAATGTTCTTTTTACAAACCATGTTCTCGGGGTATCTAAATCTAAATTGTATCAGTTATTTAAGTTATGACATCGGATGGAAGCTGCATACCAAATCTCGTTGCACTTATGTGCAATGACAATAAAATATATTATTATTATTATTATTATTATTATTATTATTATTATTATTATTATTATTATTATGTCTCCGCATCTGCTCGTTCTAAGCGGAATATATTTTTAGTTGCCTTTCAAGCTGGGCTTTGCAGGACAACTCTGCCCAATTTTCGAGCCTGTCTGGAAAACTGACAATTCTGGCTCTAATTCCAAACTTGTTTGGAATGCTAGCATTGTGCCCTCTAAGCAGATGACCATGCTTTTACCCTTTGGATGCTGTAAATATTGCCAACTTGTGAGTGGTCCACTTACCCATGTTTTGGAAGTGCCAGACCCACCTTGTTGAGTAGGACTGGTAGGGTGCGTGGAACCTGTGCCCAGCTGTCATGCTACCACCAGCTTCAGTGACCGCCCACTGCCGATGCAGGCATAGGGTGCGTTGTAGCCAAAATGATGAACTCTGCCATTCATCTGTGGTCCCACTGCAGAGCACCAGCTGCACATTTGCGTCGACGTCCGGCTTGTTCCTGGTCCAAACTCGGAATCTGCACCTCTCTTGTAGGGAAACCTTCTCAGATCTGCCGACCACCGGTGGCTTAACCTTGCTGTGTCTCGGACAGCTGCCCTTTCTAGCGAACGCAGTCATTCCTGAGCCCAGCAGCATTCGTTGCAGCTTCATTTCCTGGGCAAGCATGCCCCGCCCATCTGACCCCATATCAGCTGGTTCACTGACGGCACCTTAAGGCAACACGCAGTTCCCCGGGATCTCGTGTTTCTTTGCGGTCTCATCCATCGTGAGCTCCTGTAGCTGATGGGAGACTAAATACTTTATCGTGGAGGCCAACTCATCTCCTAGTGGCTCTCCTGACTCTGACGGGACAGCGAATCGGTCTGCCAGGGATGGGACATCCAGCAGCTGCCGTTCTTCGCCTTGATTGAAGTCAGCTGACCCATGGCACGTGCCTCATCAATGAGCATGCTATCGAGCAGTCCTTTACTATGTGCTGCTGGCGCGGCCTCTTCTCCAGCCTACCGCCGACATCACTCCTGCTCCTGGAGTGTGCCCTGGGGAAACAACCTCTGCAAGAGGTGCTCCATTTGGGATAACCGTTGAAAAAATGGTATCCAGCCCCGGAGAGGAATTCTCCGCTCCTGACTCTGGCTAGTCAGTGGGCCTAACAGACTTGCTGGTGGCCTTACGCCCCACTGGCACTGGCTCTGTGCTTTGCAGCACCCATGTCTGCAGTTGCCCCGCTCCCGGCCGGCGACTGTGCAGGAGTATGAGGCAGCTGTTCACAGGCTGCTGTCTACCGATTTTCTTGCGGCTTGCCTCTTTCCCTTGGTCGTCTTGTCCATGGCGTTGTCCTGGAAGAAATACACAGCACAGCACCACAGCAAAACAACCCGATCTTCAGTTAAGTTTGTGGCAATTACCTGGAGATTTAAATCCTCACAGCCTCCGTGCGCCAATGCGGCTGGTGCCCTCACACACTGAGCAGTCCTGTCCCAGGTGCTGCTGGCACGGCCTGTACCCCCTGGCCTCACTGTCAGCGACTCTGGCGATAACCCCGCCCACCTGCGTGTTTTACCCGGCCCTGGGAACACAGTAGGTTTGAAACACTGACCATTTGTCAGTGGCTTTAAATGAGAAAATCCAGACATACCCGACTATCCGCTTCCGCGGTCAGAACCGGGGTCTCCCCATAGCCCATAGTCGGTTCACTCACCGGACCGCCACATCCTGCAGGATACTTCTGTGAAGAGAAGTTTCTGCACGAATATCAAACCTGGTAAGTAATAAAACTGTTACCTGCAGGTTTCAACTTACCGTCGGCAGGGAGCGAAGCCCTGCACATCCGGTGCCTTGCCATGCGAACGACGCAATGACGTGCATGCGCACTGGCGGGTCTTCTTCACAGAATCACTCACGTGACTCCGAAGTAAAATTAGGCCATTTGCCCCATTGTCTTCTCCACCATTCAGTCATGGCTGATCTATCTCTCCCTCTCAACCCCATTCTCCTGCCTTCTCCCCATAAACCCTGACACCCGTACTAATCAAGGACCTATCTATCTCCACCTTAAAAATATCCATTCACTTGGCCTCCACAACCATCTGTGGCAATGAATTCCACAGATTCACCACCCTCTGACTAAAGAAATTCCTCCTCATCTTTCTGCAGGTACGTCCTTTTATTCTGAGGCTATGGCCTCTGGTCCTAGACTCTCCCAATAGTGGAAACTTCTACTCCACATCCACTCTATCCAGGCCTTTATTCACTCTATTAGAAACATAGAAACATAGAAACATAGAAATTAGGTGCAGTAGTAGGCCATTCGGCCCTTCGAGCCTGCACCGCCATTCAATATGATCATGGCTGATCATCCAACTCAGTATCCCGTACCTGCCTTCTCTCCATACCCCCTGATCCCCTTAACCACAAGGGCCACATCTAACTCCCTCTTAAATGTGATGCCAAGACCATCTCATCTGCCTGCATATAATCCATATTAGTTGCACATCCATATGTTTACTTTAGTTTAGTTTATTGTCACGTGTACTGAGCTACAGACACAGCAGCAGCGCCACAGCTTGGTGCCAACACGGAGCAAGCGTCGACCAGATGGTATCACCTTGCTGCGGACTTCTGCTGCCTCAAGCGCAAGAAGAAGAAGATGAAGATGAAGAGAAAGAAGACAAAGAAGCTACAGTGTAAAATGCCCCTGTCCCACTTAGGAAACCTGAACGGAAACCTCTGGAGACTTTGCGCCCCACCCAAGGTTTCCGTGCGGTTCCCGGAGGTAACAGGTGGATGCCGGAGGTTGCAGGTAGTGGAAACAGGTAGGGAGACTGACAAAAACCTCCGGGAACCGCACGGAAACCTTGGGTGGGGCACAAAGTCTCCAGAGGCTTCCGTTCAGGTTTCCTAAGTGGAACAGGGGCATAAAGCTTTTGCTGCATGCAGAACCAGTCAGCGGAACGACAATACATCATTACAATGGAGCCATTTACACTGTGGATACATGATAAGGGGATAACGGTGAATGCAAGGTAAAGTCAGTAAAGTCCAATCTAGTCTGAGGGTCACCAATGGAGTAGATAGTAATGCAGAACTGCTCTCTGGTTGTGGTAGAATGATCCAATTGCATGATTACAGCTGGGAAGAAACTGTCCCTGAATCTGGAGGTGGGCGTTTTCACACTTCTATACCTTTAGCATTTCTAAAAGTCCATTAAGTGCTGCTCTTGCTTCTGCCTCAACCACTACCCCCCGCGATCACCACCACTACCTTCCTCCTGACCTGCAGTCATGTTCAGCCTCGTGGGTAATAAGCTGCTTCTGTTTGGTCCAGTAATTGATTTTGGAATGCACAGACATTTGTTGTGGTGCATCTGGACTGACTGTCTGCCAAACAGAGAGAATTTTAAGCTCTACTTCATTATTTTCCCTAGCTTCCGAAATTGTTGTTACATCCAGCGCCACGGAGTCTCGGCAGTTTCTCCTGCGAGATCAATACCAAACACTTTGATCAAAAACATAATTCTTATCCGTTTAAACCAATTCCTTAATTCCCCAAAATTTTTGATTGGTTATATCAAGAACCAGAGGATGTAGGTAGAAACATAGAAAATAGGTGCAGGATTAGGCCATTCGGCCCTTCGAGCCTGCACCGCCATTCAATATGATCATGGCTGATCATCCAACTCAGTATCCTGTACCTGCCTTCTCTCCATACCCCCTGATCCCTTTAGCCACAGGGGCCATATCTAACTCCCTCTTAAATATAGCCAATGAACTGGCCTCAACTACCTTCTGTGGCAGAGAATTCCAGAGATTCACCACTCTCTGTGTGAAAAATGTTTTTCTCATCTCGGTCCTAAAAGATTTCCCTCTTATCTTTAAACTGTGACCCTCTTGTTCTGGATTTCCCCAACATCAGGAACAATCTTCCTGCATCTAGCCTATCCAACCCCTTAAGAATTTTGTATGTTTCTATAAGATCCCCCCTCAATCTTCTAAATTCTAGCGAGTACAAGCCGAGTCTATCCAGTCTTTCTTCATATGAAAGTCCTGACATCCCTGGAATCAGTCTGGTGAACCTTCTCTGTACTGCCTCCATGGCAAGAATGTCTTTCTTGCCATAGAGGTGAGGTTTAAGGTGAGGTGGGAGAAATTTAATAGGAACCCGAGCGGAAACTTTTATACACAAAGGGAGGTGGGTGTATGGAACAAGCTGCCGGAGGAGGCATTTGAAGCAGGTACTATCGCAACGTTTAAAATAATTTTGGACAGGTACGTGGATGGGAAAGGTTCAGATGAATATGGGTCAAACAAGTATGACTAGAGTAGATGGGGCATGTTAGTCGGCGTGGGCCATTTGTGCATTAGGGCCTGTTTCTCCATGACTCTATATGCCTATATGTTGAGTTAAATGGATCTTGATTCTGAATAAACTCCAACTATCCTGTTATCAGACAGTGGTAAAAGACATTTCATGTATACAATGATTTTACATTCATATTGAGAATGATTGGATGATTTCTATATCAGTGTGGCACAGTAGCACAACTGGTAGAGCTGAAGTCGCACAAAAGGTTCGATCCTGAGCTGAAGTGCTGTCTGTATGGTGTTTGCACATTCTCCCTGTGACTTCATGGGTTACCTCTGGGTGCTCCGGTTTTCTATCACATCCCAAAGACGTGCGGTTTTAGTTTAGCCGAGTTTAGAGATGCAACATGGAAACAGGATGTTCGGCCCACCGAGTCCGCCCCGCCCCCTACATTAACTCTATGCTACACGCTGGAGACAATTTACAATTTACAGAAGCCAATTAACCTACAACCCTGTGTTTAAGAGGGAACTGCAGATGCTGGAGAATCGAAGGTTACACAAAAAAGCTGGAGAAACTCAGCGGGTGCAGCAGCATCTATGGAGAAAAAGGAAATAGGCAACGTTTCGGGCCGAAACCCTTCTTCAGACTGATCGGGGGCGGGGGTGGGCGGGGACAAGAAAGGGAAAAGGAGGAGGAGCCCGAAGGCTGGGGGATGGGAGGCGACAGCAGGGGGGCTGAGGAAGGGGAGGAGACAGCAAAGACTAACAAAATTGGGAGAGAACAGCACCTCGTATTCCGTTTGGGGAGTCTGCATCCCGGGGGCATGAACATCGAATTCTCCCAATTTTGTTAGTCCTTGCTGTCTCCTCCCCTTCCTCAGCCCCCCTGCTGTCTCCTCCCATCCCCCAGCCTTCGGGCTCCTCCTCCTTTTCCCTTTCTTGTCCCCGCCTACCCCCGCCCCCGATCAGTCTGAAGAAGGGTTTCGGCCCGAAACGTTGCCTATTTCCTTCGCTCATAGATGCTGCTGCACCCGCTGAGTTTCTCCAGCTTTTTTGTGTAACCTACAAACCGGTATGTCTTTGGAATGTGGGAGGAAACCGGAGCACACAAAGAAAACCTATGCAGTCAAGAGCAGAACGTACAAACTCCGTACAGACAGCAGTTAGGATGGAACCCAGGTCTCTGGCGCTGTAAGTCAACAACTCTATGCCTGTGCCACTGTGCTGCTGCGTGGGTCTATAGGTTCACTGGCCTGTGTGAATCTCCTCTAGTGCCTAGGAAGTGGATGAGAGAGTGGGATAACGTAGAACTAGTATGAACGGGTGATCGATGGACTCGATGGGCCAAAGGGCCTGTGGACTTGGTGGACCTGTTGCCTTGCTGTATCTTTCAATCAATCAGCTAAACATGGTACCCGTATTGCTGTTAACATCTGCAATGATAGGTATCTTACAGTCATAAAGTGATACAGCATGGAAACAAGCCCTTTGGCACAACCTGCCCCCACAGGCCAACATGCCCCAGCTACACTAGTCCCATTTACCCACGTTTGGTCCATATTCCCTCTAAACCTGTCCTATCCATGTACCTGTCTAACTGCTTCTTAAACATTGGGATAGTCTCAGCCTCAACTACCTTATCTGGCAGCTTGTTCTATACACCCACCACCATTTGTGTGAAAAAGTTACCCCTCAGATTCCTATTAAATCGTTTCCCCTTCACCTTAAACCTACATCCTCTGGTCCTCAATTCACCTACTTTGGGCAAGAGACTCGGTGCGTCTATCCGATCTATTCCTCTCATGATAATATTCGCCTCTATAAGATCGCCACTCATCCTCCTGCGCTCTAAGGAATAGAGTCCCAGCCTAGTCAACTTCTCCCTATAGCTCAGACCCTCTAGTTTTGGCAACATCCTCGTAAATCTTCTCAGTACCCTTTCCAGCTTGAATCTTCTCTGTCCCCTTTCCAGCTCTAATATGTATCTATCTTTCCGATCACTATTTTTGTTTACTCAATTACCCTGTTTTCACCACTTTAAATAGACTTTGTTTGCCCAGTAAATAGTTTCCTGTGAGCCAAACCTCAATCCCCCATTAGCTCATTGCACGACACACTGTGGGCAAGAAATATTTTGTTTTCTCAGTTGCAGCAAAGATCAGGAGGTTTTGTCTTCTGCCAATTTTTGTTAAACATATAAACATCATCTGTCGAGGTTTCTTTTTCGATGTGCCAATTTACAAACTTCTTGTCTGTACTCAAAAAAACATCCACACCCTCCGTTACAAGGGAACAGGTTCAGGGATCTGACTAGTAGAACAGAAAAAAGGCTCACTCATCTGTTTAGTTACAAATCAGTTTTATTGGCAAGAAAGAACAAAAACAATACTTGTCTTGGTGTGCGCGGGGTCAGGTTTACAGCAGCACCCCTCTCTCTCTCTCTCTCTCTCTCTCTACCTCTCTCTCTGCCTCTGTCCGCGACGCTGATCGTGATTCAGCCCGCCGGTGAACCCCTCTCATACATGAACACATCAGATTTTTTGGCAAGAGAGAGAACAAAAAGAAGACCTGCCTTGGTATGCACCTGCAGTTCCTTCCTACACATCTCTGGAGAACATGGATAAGTGATGTTTCGCCTCGGGAGCCTTCTTCAGACAAGAGTCTGGAGTACGAAGAGGGGTCCACACCAAAAAAGTCACCAATGCATGTTCTTCAGAGATGTCATCTGACCCACTAAGCTATTCCAGTACTTTGCATTCTTTTTTTCACACCTCGTCTGATGTATGGCCTTAAGGACTCGATGAAATCAGCTCTGATGTTATGTCGCCCCTGGGTAACGGTGACTCAGTTGCTGCCTGATCTATTGGGTTTTTCCATCATTCTTTTGTTTCAATTTCCAGCAACTGCTTTGTTCTGCATCTGACCATTCCAAACACATGCTTTTGGTTCTTTTTCCTCTCTATCAAAACTAATTGTTAACATCAACCTTGGTTTTTAACCTATCATGGACATTTGCTCTGTTGCCATTACTCCTCTCTGCAACTTAGTTTTAGTTTAGTTTAGAGATACGGCATGGAAACTGGCCCTTTGGTTCACCGAGTTCCTGCCAACCAGCGATCCCCGTACACCATGCACTAACACTATCCTACACGCTAGGGAAAATGTCTCCCTCTGCAGACCTGACCTGCTGAATGTTTCTTTATATTATCTCCTCCTTTGTGAATGGCAGACAAATTACCAAGGCTACACATCACTGGCATCCCCAATTGTATAGAGTTGAAATCCACCTGGCCTTTTAGATCATGTCGCCGAGATCGCCAGTGTTTGAGCTCAGACCAGCGCGGCCCGTGGACATCGGGAGCCGCGGTCTCTGGGGAGGAAGCGGCCATTCCAGACACTCCAAGCCGCTGAGGGTGTTCTTCCGACGCTGGAGCTCCATCATCCGGCGAGAGGGTCTGAAGCTTTGGGTTGCTGTAGCGGCAACTGCGGAGGCCTCAATAGGCCCGACCATGGATGAACAGGGAATAGGACTGGACTTGGCTGCCTTCCCTCACAGTGAGAACCATTGTGGGGGGATGTTTTTATGTTAATTGTTGAATTCTTTAATGTTGTGTCTTATTTTTATTGGTGTGCTGCAATGGCAAATCAAATTTTACTGCACCAATTGGTGTATGCGATAATAAATATCCTTTGTATCCTTTGTATCCTTGTCTCTATTTCACTGACTAACACCCTAGAGATGAGGCAGCATCACTGGAGAACATGGCCAGGTGACAATTTGGGTCAAAACCCTTCTTCAGACTTCACAGAGGAGCAGAAGTGAGAAAGGGTCTCACAAAACTCCTGTCAGAGAGAGAATGAGAACTTCTTTAAAGTAGGCATACCTTGAGGAGATTTCACAGTGGAGTAGTCAAAATGTAGAAACAAGGAACTGCAGATGCTGGTTTTAGCAAGGAAAGACACAAAGTGCTGGAATAACTCAGCGGGTCAGGCAACATTCCTGGAGAACATGGATAGTTGACATTTCGGGTCAGAACCCTTCTTCAGTCGGATTGTTCAAGGAAGCTTCCCAACATGAGGGTGTTTGGAAGGATGACGGGTATATGGATGACATCTAGAGAAGGTAGTTGAGACGTATCCTAAAACAGATAGAGATAGAGAGAGAGAACAGATAGATACAGAAGAGAGAGTTCGAGAGGCCCGGGGAGCCGTTGGTGCGAGGAGGAGTTGCCTGGAGCTGTGAGTATAAAAACAGCGCGGGGCTTGCTTCTACAGAGGCCCAGGGAGCCGGTGGTGAGAGGAGGAGTTACCTGGAGCTGTGAGTATAAAAACAGCGCGGGGCTTGCTTCTACAGAGGCCCGGGGAGCCGTTGGTGCGAGGAGGAGTTGCCTGGAGCTGTGAGTATAAAAACAGCGTGGGGCTTGCTTCTACAGAGGCCCGGGGAGCTGTTGGTGCGAGGAGGAGTTACCTGGAGCTGTGAGTTACCCAAATCTGCAACGTTCCATCTCACTTCCAGAGAAGGATTCTGATTCTGGTGGAAGCCTCTGATTGGTGGAAGAGGACCAGAGGAAACAGCTGATTGACTTGTATCCTGGGTAAGGCTTTATTGTATTTGGATAAGGTGGAGAATGAGGGCCAGGGCAGTTTACTGTTCTGGATGTCAGATGTGGGAGGTCATGGAGTCTGAGTGCTCTCCAGACGTCCACATCTGCGCCAGGTGCGTCGAGATGGGGCTACTAAGGGACCGTGTTAGGAACCTGGAGCAGCAACTCGATGACCTCTGTCTGCTCAGGGAGAGCGAGGAGGTCATAGAAAGGAGTTACAGGGAGGTGGTCAAACCAAGACCACGGGAGACAGAAAACTGGGTCACAGTTAGGAAGGGCAATGGGCAGTGGCAGGGACTGGTGAGTACCCCGGTGGCAGTACACCTTGAAAATAAATACTCGTGTTTGAGTAAGGATGGGGGAGACAGCCTACCTGGGGGGCAGCGACAGAGGCCGGGCCTGTTGCTCAGAAGGATAAGGAAAAGAAGAGGAGGGCAATTGTAATAGGGGACTCTATAGTCAGGGGGTCGGATAGGCGATTCTGTGGATGTGGACAGGAGACCCGGATGGTAGTTTGCCTCCCTTGTGCCAGGGTCAGGGATGTGTCTGAACGTGTCCAAGAAATCCTGAAATGGGAGGGAGAGGAGCCTGAGGTTGTGGTACATATAGGTACCAACGACATAGGTAAAACAAGAGAAGAGGTCCTGAAAGAAGAATTTAGGGAGTTAGGTAGAGAGTTAAGGAGAAGGAATGCAAAGGTAACAATCTCAGGATTACTGCCTGTGCCACGCGACAGTGAGAGTAGGAATGGAGCGAGGTGGAGGATAAATGCGTGGATGAGGGATTGGTGCAGTGGGTATGGATTCAAGTTTCTGGATCATTGGGACCTCTTTTGGGGAAGGTGCGACCTGTTCAGAAAGGACGGGTTGCACTTGAACTCGAGGGGGACCAATATCCTGGCAGGGAGATTTGCAAAGGCTACTGGGGAGACTTTAAACTAGTATGGTTGTGGGGAGGGACCCGAATTGGGAAAGTTAGCAGTCAGTGTGTGAGGCAGGAGGCAGAGAATGGTAGCATTCTGACCCAAAATGTAGGGGAGAGAGAAGAAAAATAAAATAAACAGAGAATAAGAGATGGTGGGTTTCTTAAATGTGTATATTTTAATGCTAGGAGCATTGTAAGAAAGGTGGATGAACTTAGAGCCTGGATTGACACCTGGAAGTATGATGTTGTGGCAATCAGTGAAACATGGTTGCAGGAGGGCTGTGATTGGAAACTAAATATTCCAGGGTTATGTTGCTTCAGGTGTGATAGAATTGGAGGGGCAAGAGGTGGAGGTGTTGCATTGCTTATCAGGGAAGATATTACAGCAGTGCTTTGGCAGGATAGATTAGAGGGCTCGTCTAGGGAGGCTATTTGGGTGGAACTGAGAAATGGGAAAGGGGTAGCAACACTTATAGGAGTGTATTATAGACCGCCAAATGGGGAGCGAGAATTGGAAGAGCAAATATGTAAGGAGATTGCAGATATTAGTAGTAAGCACAAGGTAGTGATTGTGGGAGATTTCAATTTTCCACAAATTGACTGGGAAACACATTCTGTAAATGGGCTGGATGGGTTGGAGTTTGTAAAATGTGTGCAGGATAGTTTTTTGCAGCAATACATAGAAGTACCTACTAGAGAAGGGGCGGTGCTGGACCTCCTGTTAGGAAAAGAGACGGGTCAGGTGGCAGAGGTATACGTTGGGGAACAGTTCGGGACCAGTGATCACAATACCGGTAGGCGGCGCGGCTCTGGCCAGCAGCGGCCTCTGCAGCCTGTCCGCGTTTTTATTATTTTTTGTCTGTGTTTTTGTGTAGTGTTTGTTATTTTATGTTGGGGTGTGTGTGTGGGGGGGTGGGGGGTGGGGTGGGAGGGGGGGGGAAACTTTTTGAATCTCTCCCTGCACTGAGACCCGACCTTTTCTCGTCGGGTCTCAGTCGTCGTTGAGGCCGTAACGAGGAGCGGCCTCCAACAGGAAGAGACCGGGGACTCAGGTGTCGACTCACCTCACCGTCGCGGAGCTGGCCGGGTCCGGAGCGGTGGAGGAGCGCTGCTGCTGCTGGTGCTGTTGCTGCTGCTGCTGGTGCTGTTGCTGCTGCTGCTGGTGCTGTTGCTGCTGCTGCTGGTGCTGTTGCTGCTGCTGCTGGTGCTGTTGCTGCTGCTGCTGCTGCTGCTGCCGGAGAGTCGGAGGCTCTCTACAGGTCTGTGGACGACGACGCCGAGCCCACGGCTCCCTGGGGGGAGACCGCTTTTCGGGGCTTCTGCGGCGGCGACTTCTCCCGCCCGAGTTGCGGGGTCGAGGAGCTCCTGGAGCGGGGCCTGACACCGCTGCCCCGCGCGGCTGGAATGGCCGCGGACTATGCGAGCGCACGCCGGGGGCACCAACACCAAGACCCGGTGTGCGACCTCGCACCACCCGGCGTGGCTTTAATGGCCGCGGGACAGTCGCCATCGCCAGCCGGGGGCTATGACTTTGACTCTGACATCGGGGGGGAGGAGAGTGCAGTGGAGAGATACGTTTGTTTGGCCTCCATCACAGTTATGTGATGGATGTTTATGTTAGATGTGGTTGTGTTGTGTCTGGGGTCTATTTGTGTGTTATGTATGGCTGCAGAAACGGCATTTCGTTTGGACCTCCAGGGGTCCAAATGACAAATAAATTGATTCTGATTCTGATTCTGATTCTGATTCTGATTAGTTTCAATATAATTATGGAGAGGGTCAGAACTGGACCTAGGGTTGAGATTTTTGATTGGAGAAAGGCTAACTTTGAGGAGATGCGAAAGGATTTAAAAGGAGTAAATTGGGACAGTTTGTTTTATGGGAAAGATGTGGAAGAGAAGTGGAGGACATTTAAAGGTGAAATTTTAAGAGTACAGAATCTTTATGTCCCTGTTCGGTTGAAAGGAAATAGTAAAAATTGGAAAGAGCCATGGTTTTCAAGGGAAATTGGACACTTGGTTCGGAAAAAGAGAGAGATTTACAATAATTATAGGCAGCATGGAGTAAATGAGGTGCTTGAGGAATATAAAGAATGTAAAAAGAATCTTAAGAAAGAAATTAGAAAAGCTAAAAGAAGATATGAGGTTGCTTTGGCAAGTAAGGTGAAAGTAAATCCAAAGGGTTTCTACAGCTATATTAATAGCAAAAGGATAACGAGGGATAAAGTTGGCCCATTAGAGAGTCAGAGTGGACAGCTATCTGCAGAGCCAAAAGAGATGGGGGAGATATTGAACAAATGATTTTCTTCGGTATTCACTAAGGAGAAGGATATTGAATTATGTGAGGTAAGGGAAACAAGTAGAGTAGCTATGGAAACTATGAGGATCAAAGAAGAGGAAGTACTGACACTTTTGAGAAATATAAAAGTGGATAAGTCTCCAGGTCCGGACAGGATATTCCCTAGGACATTGAGGGAAGTTAGTGTAGAAATAGCAGGGCCTATGACAGAAATATTTCAAATGTCATTAGAAACGGGAATAGTGCCGGAGGACTGGCGTACTGCGCATGTTGTTCCATTGTTTAAAAAGGGGTCTAAGAGTAAACCTAGCAATTATAGACCTGTTAGTTTGACATCAGTGGTGGGCAAATTAATGTAAAGGATACTTAGAGATGATATATATAAGCATCTGGATAAACAGGGTCTGATTAGGAACAGTCAACATGGATTTGTGCCTGGAAGGTCATGTTTGACTAATCTTCTTGACTTTTTTGAAGAGGTTACTCGGGAAATTGATGAGGGTAAAGCAGTGGATGTTGTATATATGGACTTCAGTAAGGCCTTTGACAAAGTTCCTCATGGGAGGTTGGTTAAGAAGGTTCAATGGTTGGGTATTAATGGTGGAGTAGCAAGATGGATTCAACAGTGGCTGAATGGGAGATGCCAGAGAGTAATGGTGAATGGTTGTTTGTCAGGTTGGAGGCCAGTGACTAGTGGGGTGCCACAGGGATCTGTGTTGGGTCCACTGTTGTTTGTCATGTACATCAATGATCTGGATGATGGTGTGGTAAATTGGATTAGTAAGTATGAAGATGATACTAAGATAGGTGGGGTTGTGGATAATGAAGTAGATTTTCAAAGTCTACAGAGAGATTTATGCCAGTTGGAAGAGTGGGCTGAAAGATGGCAGATGGAGTTTAATGCTGATAAGTGTGAGGTGCTACATCTTGGCAGGGCAAATCAAAATAGGACGTACATGGTAAATGGTAGGGAATTGAAGAATGCAGGTGAACAGAGGGATCTGGGAATAACTGTGCACAGTTCCCTGAAAGTGGAATCTCATGTAGATAGGGTGGTAAAGAAAGCTTTTGGTGTGCTGGCTTTTATAAATCAGAGCATTGAGTATAGAAGTTGGGATGTAATGTTAAAATTGTACAAGGCTTTGGTGAGGCCAATTCTGGAGTATGGTGTACAATTTTGGTCGCCTAATTATAGGAAGGATGTCAACAAAATAGAGAGTACAGAGGAGATTTACAAGAATGTTGCCTGGGTTTCAGCAACTAAGTTACAGAGAAAGGTTGAACAAGTTAGGGCTTTATTCTTTGGAGCGCAGAAGGTTAAGGGGGGACATGATAGAGGTCTTTAAAATTATGAGAGGGATAGAAAGTGTTAACGTGGATAAGCTTTTCCCACTGAGAGTAAGGAAGATTCAAACAAGGGGACATGACTTGAGAATTAAGGGACAGAAGTTTAGGGGTAACATGAGGGGGATCTTCTTTACTCAGAGAGTGGTGGCTGTGTGGAATGAGCTTCCAGTGAAGGTGGTGGAGGCAGGTTCGTTTTTATCATTTAAAAATAAATTGGATAGTTATATGGACGGGAAAGGAATGGAGGGTTATGGTCTGAACGCAGGTATATGGGACTAGGGGAGAATACGTGTTCGGCCCGGACTAGAAGGGTCAAGATGGCCTGTTTCCGTGCTGTAATTGTTATATGGTTATATAGCTCAGGGCTAACAGAATCAAAGGATATGGGGTGAAAACAGGAACTGGGTACTGATTTTGGATGACCAGCCATGATCTTATAGAATGGTGGTGCTAGCTCGAAGGGCCAAATGGCCAACACCTGCACCTATTTTCCATGTTTCTATGTTAACAGCATTTAAACGACACTTGGACGGGTACATGGATAGGAAAGGTTGAGAGGGATATGGGCCAAACCCACGCATAGCTTAAATGGGGCATCTTGGTTGGCATGGTGAGTTGGGCCAAAGGGCCTGTTTCCTTGCTGTATGACTCCAGGAGAGGAATAGCCAGTTTGGCAGGGTGAAGTTCAACACCCATAGACCATCCACCAGGAATCAATGTCTTCATTAGAGTTTAAAGAAATATGAAGAAAAAAATCAAGGCTCCGTTACAGTAGGTGCTGGTTGTAAACAAAAGACAAATCTGAGCACCACAATACCACAGCTGCCTTACAGCATCAGAGGACCGGGTTCGATCCTGACTATGGGTGCTGGCTGTACGGAGTTTGCATGTTCTCCCTGTGACCATGTGGGCTTTCTTTGAGTCCTCCGGTCTCCTCCCACACTCCAAAGAAGTGCAGGTTTGTAGGTTAATTGGGTTCTGTAAATTATCCCTAGTGTGCAGGATACAACTAGAACATGGGCAATCGTTGGTTGGTGTGGACTTGGTGGGCCAAAGGGCCTATTTCCACACTGTATTTCTAAAATTAAAACTAAAAACTAAAAATACAGAGAAAAAAACAGAATGAAGAAAGGTCTCGACCAGAAAGTTCACCTGTCAGAGTTCTCCAGAGATGCTGCCTGACCCACTGAGTTATATAGAACATAGAACACAGAACAGTACAGCAGGGGAACAGGCCCTTCAGCCCATAATGTTTGTGCTGAACATGATGCCTAGCTGAACTGATCTCATCTGCCTCCACATGAACCATATCCCCCCCATTCCCTGCACTACCATGTCCCCATCCGAAAGCCTCTCAAGCGCCATCACCGTATCTCCCTTCACCATCACCCCTGGCTATGCATTGCAGGCCCCCATCACCCTCTGTGTAGAAAGGCTTGCCCCGCACATCTCCATGAAACTTTCCTGCAGTGTCTTTCCTCAGCGCACCACATTGTCAGAACGATGGAAGGGATATCTCAGAGATGGTGCAGAGGAGATAACACCAGGGATCAGGGACTGTAGCTGTGAGATTAAATGGTACGAACTGGGATTACTCCTCTCCCCTGGGAATTCCATCAGAGCAGGGAAGGAGTATAAATAGATGTGTTACCAAATAAACAGACTTAGATTGTGGGTAGATGGCATAAGAGCCAGAAAGGTGATTTTATTTTGATCTACCCTGTTATTATCAGTTAGAATTTACAGCTAATACAAGCTTTTAAAAGTTGATTGGATAAACAAGGGCAGAATAGTGGAGCGCCGGAGACCCGGGTTTGATCCTGACTATGGATGCTGTCTGTACGGAGTTTGCACGTTCTCCCCATGACCTGCGAGGGTTTTCTCCAAAATCTTCGGATTCCTCCCACACTCCAAAGACGTTCAGGTTTGTAGGTCAATTGGCTTCATATATAAAAAATGGAAAATGATCCCTAGTGTGTGTAGGGTGGTGTTAATGTGCTGGTATCGCTGGTTTGATGTGGAATTGGTGGGCCGAAGGGCCTGTTTCCGTGCTGAATCTCTACACTGAACTAAATATTAGAAATGAAATGTTGGGTTAGTAAAGAACAGAAGAATGAGTCCATTTAAGGGAGGCACAGTGGCTGTGAGCTGTGGAGACCCGGGTTCAATCCTGACTAGGGGTCTGTATGGAATTTGTACATTCTCCCTATGACCACGTGGGTTTTCTCCGGGTGCTCCGGTTTCCTCACATATTCCAAAGACATGCAGGTTTCTAGGTTAATTGGCTTCTGTGAATTGTCCCAAGTGTGTTGGGTAGAACTAGTGTACGGGTGATTGTTGGTCAGAGCGGACCTGGTGGGCTGAAGGGTCTGTTTCCACACTGCATCTATAAACTTAAACTAAACTAAACTAAACTAGATACGTTTTCAAAGATTTGGCACCCTGGCCACCCTCTTCTGCCCTCTCTCATCAGACAAAAGGGATAGAAGTGTGAAAACACATACCTCCAGATTCTGGGACAACTTCTTCCCAGCTGGTATCAGGCAACTGAACCATCCTGCTGCAACCAGAGATCAGTCCTGAGCTACTATCTACCTCATCAAGGATCCCTGGACTATCTTTGAATTGACTTAGCTGCCTTTACCTTGCACTAAACGTTATTCCCTTTATCATGTATCTGTACACTGCGGGCGACTTGACTCCAATCATGTATTGTCTTTCCGCTGGCTGGTTAGTGTGCAACAAAAGCTTTTCACTGTACCTCGGTACGTGTCATAACAAACTAAACTGTATATAACCTGGAGAGACTGACTGCAAGTTGAGCCTTTCATTTTTATTAGAAGATAAAAGATTGGCATGGCTGTTGCCATAAATACTGTGCAAAGGAATAATTCCAAAGATTTTTTTTTTCCTTCTTATTTTTGAAAATTAGGTGAAGGGCCGGGGGATCAACGTACCAGACAATACCAGGGATGAAAGGAAGACAAAATAAATCGAAACATGAGGTTTGATTCCGATTACTGTTGGAATTCTCCAATCTACAAACCATGGGAGGACAAGGAGCAGAAGGAGCACTGAGGGAGATGACTCAGCATCACAACTTTGAAGTGAAATGTTACTTTAGTTTTGTTTAAAGATACAGCACGGAAACAGGCCCTTTGGCCCACGGAGTCCCGCAGACCAGCGATCTCCGCATACTAACACTACCCTACACTCCAGGGGCAATTTACAATTATACCAAACCAGTTAACCTACAAACCTGCTCGTCGTTGGAGTGTGGGAGGAAACTGGAGATCCTGGAGAAAACTCACAGAGAACGTACAATCTCTGTGCAGACAGCATCGTAGTCGAACCCGGGTCTCTGGCGCTGTAAGGCAGCAACTCTACTGCTGCACCACCGTTGCACCCAATGACAGATTGAGGTGGTGTTTGACCGGTTGCAACAAGGGAAGGGAGCTCTGCTGGAAAGGCTTCCAGAAGCAAGTTCAGCAGTGACTTTCCAATGTAGACTAGGCGACTGTTTCACCCAACACGTGCTCTGCCACATGCACATCACCCCTTCCCTGATACAACTGTACCTTGTGTTGCAGAACATGCAATGAACACCCTTTCCCTGACTCCAATGTTCATTCATTTGAGCAGAGGATATCCTTCCCCCACATTTCCAGCGCATGTGTCAGTAAACCTTGCCGTCCCCATCCAGTGTCATGCAGGAAGAAACTGCAGATGCTGGTTTACACCGAAGATAGACACAAAAAGCTGGAGTAACTCAGTGGGACAGGCAGCATCTCTGGAGAGAAGGAATGGATGACGTTTCGGGTCGAGACCCTACTTCACACTGAAGAAGAAGTCCTAAGAAGGGTCTCAAACGTCAACCATTCCTTCTCTCCAGAGATGCTGCCTGTGCTGTCCAGTGTTGCCTGTGGTCCTCTGCAAGTACACAGTGCATTGATGAGTGACCATTTTAGTCCCCATCCTATTCAATTACAGACCTTTCTGTCCTTGGCTTCTTCCACTGCCAGTGTGAGGCCACATGCAAACTGAAGGAACAGCACGCAATCTGCTTGGGTAGCTTACACCCTAACCGTGTGAGCATTGAATTCTCCCATTATAGGTAGTAACCTACAAACAACCCTCCTACTCCCTTCTCTTCCCTGTGCTCCATCTTGATTATCACCACCCATTTCTCCCCTTCCCCCTCTCCACTTATATTCCATTCACAATTTGCGCATCTTCTATCCTTATCTCCGTATCCCACACATTTTTGTCTGGTCATCTCTGTCCAACCATAGAAAACGTAGAAAACATAGAAAATAGGTGCAGGAGGAGGCCATTTGGCCTTTCGAGCCAGCACCGTTATTCATTGTGATCATGGCTGATCATCCCCTATCAATAACCCGTGCCTGCCCTCTCCCCATATCCCTTGATTCCACTAGTCTCTAGAGCTCTATCTAACTCTCTCTTAAATCCATCCAGTGATTTGGCCTCCACTGCCCACTGTGGCAGGGAATTCCATAAATTCACAACTCTCTGGGTGAAAAGGTTTTTTCTCACCTCAGTCTTAAATGACCTCCCCTTTATTCTAAGACTGTGGCCCCTGGTTCTGGACTCGCCCAACATTGGGAACCATCTGCCAATCAAAGCCCCTCCCTCATCTGTATCCACCTATCTAGCATCACACATTGGGAACAACTCCATCCAAGACCGCAAGAAATTGCAGCGAATTGTGGATGCAGCCCAGACCATCACACAAACCAACTTCCCTTCTATTGATTCCATTTATACCTCACACTGCCTCAGCAAGGCCAGCAGCATAATTGAGGACGAGTCACAACCTGGCCACTCCCTCTTCTCCCTTCTTCCATCAGGTAAAAGGTATAGAAGTGTGAAAACCCACACACCTCCAGATTCAGGGACAGTTTCTTCCCAGCTGTTATCAGGCAACTGAATCATCTTACCACAACCAGAGAGCAGTGCTGAACTACAATCAACCTCTTTGGTGACCTTCGGACTTTCCTTGACCGGACTTTGCTGGCTTTATCTTGTACTAAACGTTATTCACCTTATTCATAGTCACAGAGTGATACAGTGTGGGAACAGGCCCTTCGACCCAACTTAGACAAAAATGCTGGAGAAACTCAGCGGGTGAGGCAGCATCTATGGAGCGAAGGAATAGGTGACATTTTGGGTCAGGAGCCTTCTCCTTACTCCACTTCGACCCAACTTGCTCATACCGACTAACATATCTCGGCTACACTAGTCCCACCTGCCTGTGCTTGGTCCATACTTGATGTCCCTCCAGACATGTACTATCCATGTACCTGTCTAACTGTTTCTTAAATCTTGGGATAGTCCCAGCCTCAACTACCTCCTCTGGCAACTTGTTCCATGCACCCACCACCCTTTGTGTGAAAAAGTTACCCCTCAGATTCCTATTAAATCATTTCCCCTTCACCTTGAACCTATGTCCTCTGGTCCTCGATTCCCCTACTCTGGGCTAGAGATTCTGTGCATCTACCCGATCTATTCCTCTCATGATTTTATACACCTCGATAAGATCACCCCTCATTTTCCAGCGTTCCAAAGAGTAGACACCCAGCCTGCTCAACCTCGCCCTATAACTCGGACCTGCTAGTCCTTGCAACAGGACCACAGTAATTCCCTTATCGTGTATCTTTACACTAAATGGCTCGATTGTAATCATGTCTTTCCTCTGACTGGTTAACACGGAACAAAAGCTTTTCACTGTGACTCGGTACACATGACAATAAACTCAACTCAACTCAACTCAATCTAATTCAGCTTCTCTGAAGAACATGGATAGGTGACGTTTCAGGTCTGGACCCTTCCACGGACTGATTGTAGTAGGAGGGGACACCCCCTTGTGCAATCAGTCTGAGGAAGGCTCCTGATCCAAAACGTCACCTAACCATGTTCTCCATGTTCAAGAAGGTACTGCAGGTGCTGGAAAATCGAAGGTAGACAAAATTGCTGGAGAAACTCAGCGGGTGCGGCAGCATCTATGGAGCGAAGGAAATAGGCAACGTTTCGGGCCAAAACCCTTCTTCAGACTCTCCATAGATGTTGCCTGACCCGCTGCGTTAATGCAGCACATTGTCTTTTCTTTTGTAAACCAGCACCTGCAGTTCCTTGTGCCCACAGAGTTGGAGTCTGGCTTGGATGAAACCTGGAATCATTAGTTCCAATGGTTACTGAGTCTGTAACTTGCCCAACAGACCTGTCTCATGAGAATCATGAGAGTCTCACAGTCCTGTTGAGTAATGAGGTCATTGGAAGCTTCCAGACCACAAAACACCTTGTTTTTTAAAGGACTAAAAATCAAAGCTCTGACACAAAAGACCGTCTACCAGACCATTGGTCCATCATGTTTCAAGACAGCTACCATCATACCAGTTCCCAAAAAGTCCACAATAACCTGCCTGAATGATTATCGCCCCGTAGCACTCACACCAATAATAATGAAGTGCTTTGAGAGGCTTATTAAGCAGCACATGGTCTCTAAACTCCCCTCCAGTTTTGACCCGTTCCAGTTTGCTTATTGCCCGAACCGCTCCACAGAGGATGCTATCACAGGTGAGCCTACAACGCCAGGTCCACTACTAACCATATCATCAAATACGCGGATGACACAACAGTAGTGGGCCTCATCCGCAATAACGACAACCAGGCATATAGAGAGGAGGTGGAACAGCTGGTGAGCTGGTGCAGCAGGAACAACCTTCTCCTAAATGTGAACAAAACCAAGGAGATTGTCGTCGATTTCAGAAGGAAAATTCAGCCCAGTCACACTCCACTTTGCATCAACAACTCAGCAGTGGAGCAGGTGAAAAGCATCAAGTTCCTGGGGGTGCATATAACGGACACCTTAAACTGGTCCACAAACATTACATCTCTGGCAAAACGGGCACAGCAGCGGTTGTACTTCCTCCACAGGTTGAGAAGTTTACACCTCCACCCTCCCATCCTCGCCACTTTCTACAGAAGCACAATTGAGTCGGTCATGACCAGCTGCATCTCTACGTGGTGCGGCATCTGTACAGTTGCGGACTGGAAGTGCCTTCAGAGAGTGGTGAGGACAGCGGAAAAAATCATTGGGACTTCTCTTCCTTCCATTATGGACATGGGGTACAAGCGCTGTCTGATTAGAGCTAAGGGCATTACCAGAGCACCCACACACCCACAATTTGGACTGTTTATACTGCTTAACTCTGGGAGGAGGTACTGCAGCATGAAGAGCGGGACAACCAGGTTCTGCAACAGCTTCATCCCCCAGGCCATAAGATTACTGAACAATCAACAAAACCGAGCTAGAACTTTATAAATATCGACACTTTTTAAAAACTTTTTATATATATTTATTTTACAGAACCATGCACATGAGACATTTTTATGGACGCACCTAGCACTTTTTACTATTACCTGATTTTGGAGAGGCAAATGCAACGAAATTTCATTCAAGGTGCACTGTGTCTAGGTGTATATCTGAATGACAATAAAGTTTTCATTCATTCATTCATTCATTAACGATGTTTCTCTTCCCGTGATGTGGCCTGACTGGCGGATTTACAGTATTTTCTGCTTTTTTATAGATGGAGATGACAGAAGGTTTTTTTCCAGGGTGGAAATGTTAAAGACTAGAGGGCATAGCTATATGATGAGAGGGACAACGTTTACAGGAGATGTGCCAGGCAAGTTTTTTTTACACAGAGAGTGGTGGTGGGTGTCTGGAACATGCTGCCAGAATTATTGCTGGAGGCAGATTTGATAGTGGCATTTAAGAGGATTTGAGATAGGCAGTGGAATGGAGGGATATGAATAAGATTATGTTATCTTACATAGAAACATAGAAACATAGAAAATAGGTGCAGGAGTATGCCACTCGGCCCTTCGAGCCTGCACCGCCATTCAATATGATCATGGCTGATCATCCAACTCAGTATCCTGTACCTGCCTTCTCTCCATACCCCCTGATCCCTTTAGCCACTAGGGCCACATCTAACTTCCTCTTAAATAAACCCAATGAACTGGCCTCAACTACCTTCTGTGGCGGAGAATTCCACAGATTCACCACTCTCTGTGTGAAAAATGTTTTTCTCAACTCGGTCCTAAAAGACTTCCCCCTTATCCTTTAACTGTGACCCCTTGTTCTGGATTTCCCCCACATCGGGAACAATCTTCCTGCATCTAGCCTGTCCAACCCCTTAAGAATTTTGTAAGTGTGGATATTGATAGATTTTACTTCGGAGTCATGTGAGTGACTACGTGAAGACCCCGTCCAGTACGCATGCGTGCATATCGTCTATCACGTTGCGTGATGACTGGCAGGGTGAACGTGATTCTCCTGCCAGCAACAGACCTGAGGTAAGTTTTTTTTTAAACTTTCAGGTTAAATCTTCTTGCAGAAACCTCTACTTAGAGGTCCTGCTAAAAGTCCGGGGCTAAGTCGGGACGGAGGGGAAACCCCAGTCACGGACTTCAGGGAACCCCGGTCACGGGGAATCCCGCCCACGGACCTAGGCGCTCGGAACCGCGGAATGCGGTGTAGCGAGCGGCAGTGGATTCACCTTTGAGCCGCTGGCGGTAGAACCAGCGGCTTCATATTGGTGGAGAACCCGCTCGGGAGATCGCGGGAAGCGGGGAGCGGACGGCGGTGGATTCGCCTGCGGTGATGCCAGCGGCTTCATATTGGTGCCGGGGGCACATGGACAGCCGTTCCGGAGACCGTGGAATACGGGGAGCGACCTGAGAACCAGCTCCGTAGACTGCGGGATGCGAGGAGCGGACGGCAGTAAGTCACCTACTGTGCCGCTGGCAGTTAAACCAGCGGCTTCATATTCCACCCCCCCGACTTTGTAAATGGCGGGGACCGCGGGGATATCCCGGCTGCAGTTACTGCGGGGATACCCAGATCGGGGGGGGGGGGGGGGGGTGGAGAAAGAAAGCCCCGACTGGAGAACACCGTGGAGAAGCCCTGTTATAAGGGACCGTGGAGAAAAAGCTCACGGGAGAAATAATCCGCAATGGAAGAGTTTCTACAGGGACCCCAGAGGAACCCCAGCTGTAACAAACCACGACCACAAGACCAGGCTCAGGCGGAGCGTTGCCCTGCAACAGAAGGTTTAAAAAGGACATGCAGGTAAATTCCTTACTCAAAGGTCGTTTTGTGCTATTTTGTGAGAATATGTTACAGGAATGGACCGCATCCAGACTGACTGCGGAGGACCGTGGAATTGCGGGCAGTCAGCAGCTGTAGACTGCACCTGGATCGCTATTGATCAGCAGTCTCCGACCTGGCACCTGCACAGTCGGAATCGACACCTCAGACTGGTGGGAAAGCCAAGCAGAAGTCGGACAGGCCGAAGACTAGGATGAGTCGGGCTGTGAGGACTCACCGCCGGCGGGAGCAACTGTGATCGCATATCCTGCATGGAGCGGTTGATGGAGCAGACGCTCCAATGTGACATGCTCCGGAATTGGAGTCTAGTCACCAGGGGGTCTTGGGATACCCATGGCAGCACCTTATTGAGGGCTGCATAATGCATCTTCCTCGACAGAGGGGAGCATTAGGAGTCACTTCTGGGATTACTCTGAAGACAGGGGCTTGGCTGAAGAAACCACAAGTGTGCAGGGGGTGCAGGAACAACACTACCAGCAGCAGGAGCTCGTGAGTGGCCGTCAGGTTCAGGACGGCCACATCATCACGCAAGACCTCACATCTTCGACCGCAGCACCCCTACGCACCCACCAGCAAACCACGATGAACTGAAGCTGGTGAAAGCTTGAAGGCCGTACAACCAGGACAAAGGTCTGTTTTAGGCCACAGCCCAGAACGGCCTTCCTGGAAGATGCGCCAACCTCGTACTCGAACTCCTCTACCTCCCAGGAGCAGGTGGAAAATCATGCACACATGTTTGAGGCAGCTCCTGGGTCGGCTTGCATAAGTCCTCCCAATCGGATAAAGGTATGGAACCACATCGATGATGTCTCCTGTCACGGATACAAGTTGGTAATATTAAACCGGTTTGAATATTTACACTGGTTTGGGATAACATAAGATTAGTTTATACTGCACACAGGTATGGTTGGAGTTGCCTTTCAAGACAAGGCTCACAAGAATGGGATGTGGACTGATCATTGTCAACAGCCTCAACCCGCATGTGCAGTATAGACTTTTCTGAATAACTTCCGTGATCATTTCCACTCACAGGGTTGAAGATATTTGAAATTTAACTGGATGAGGCAACGATACACTCAGAGGCGTTGCAAAATGGGCTAACAGTTTCCAGATTATTTACCAAATCACTACTATCAGTGCTTCGGCTGCACAGAGCTAACAATAAGTAGCATGGCCAATCTGGATGATATTGAACATACTGTATTTTACTAAATTAGCCTTATCAGCACATAGCTATATTTGAGGAATTGGTTCTCACCCGTCCAGTTAAATTTAAATTAAGTTGATACCAACTGAAACTATTAATTATTGGGATACAATCATCCATTTATTGGTCTGGGATCAGCTCTGAAACAAAAAAATTAGACCTCTGCTATTTTTAGCTGAAACAATCAAAGTCACAATGATGGACAGCTTTGCTCCACTAAAACCTCATCCATAAATCTTCAACCATTTCCAAACTGAATCTATGGGTAATTTACTAATACCATCTCTAGTTATGGAGGCAGATGGGATTAGCATGAGTTATCAAGTGTTCAGTCATGGTATCAACTGCCAATGGACACCAGGTGCATTCTGTGCATTAAATGGTGTGTGGATATGCATATACGGCATGCACAAGTCCAAGGTGTTACACTTTGGTGGAGGTATATGTTAATCACAAAGGTACAATCAAATCAAAGTATCCGGTGATAGTTTTACCAAACCACATTTAACACTGGTGTATTATTATGCAAAATCAATGACAACACAGAATGAATGTGTGATCACAAAGTATTTAATGACAATGTGGATTGATAGAACACTAACTATTGAGTTGCTTGCATCCAGTTTCAATCAACAGTGAACAAGGCATACAGTGGCGAAGGGTGCATTCTCGCTAAAGGGGGATGATTTTTTTTGTGTGTAAGTTAATATGTTAGTCTGTGTCTAAGATGGCTGTCGGAAGGGAGAGTGGACGCTGGCGCACTTTAGCTGCCGCTGCTTTCTCTTTCACATTGTGTTTTTTGATTTTTTGTCTTTGGAGCGATTTCTGTCTTTAATTTGTGTACTGGTGATGTCCTTATTATTTATTTTTCTCTGACTACATGTTTTTTCTCTTCTGTTAATTTCTGTAAGGTGTCCTTGAGACTTTGAAAGGTGCCAGAAAATAAAATGTATTATTATTATTATTATTATTATTACACTAGGAAGGAATGTTCTTTTATGTCTTGTTCCATTTGGCCTCAATAGACGGGTCTTGCAAAATTCAGCAAGATTCCCGCTTCCGGGTTTCATAGTGCCTGCCTGGGTTATACACCTATGGCTCCTGCTGAGGCGAAGAATGAACATAAAACCTTACAAGGCTAATTCCGGATAAAAAGATGCTGGATCAGTTGTGATGTTGAAACCATCCTCTGCATGATATAATCAATTCATAGACTCTGAGAGATCGTTTCTGCGGCTCAGGTTGTCAAACCATAAGCGTTAAGAGTGCTCACTACAGATTGCAGGGATAGCACCAAATAGCAGCAATCTGCATAGGAGATGGGAAGCATTGTTTATGCTTCCTTACGTTTAACCGGCACGGATGACTGACACATTAAAATTCAGTTTTATGGGATTATAACATTAAGTTACTATTCCGTTACTGTGCCTTAAGTATCTCCTCATCATTTGGCTGATGAGTACATAAACCACTCTGTCCGGTCTCACCCTCTGATATCCAGAATATGAAGGTATCGTCAGCTTAAAACCTCCCAGGCCTAGGGACGCAGAGATATGGGTTGTTAACATTGTACTACGTCACTTCACCGATGGGCACCAGCAACATTCCTGCCCATGGTCATACTCACGTACTAGTGATTATGCCATGGCACTGAGTACAGCGCTATGGGTCCAGTCATTGCAACACTGGATAGGATGATCATATCTGCGGGCTATAATAACATGTTTTGTTTATGATTAATCAAGCAGATTAGACAGGGACACAAGACCAAACTAGAGTTGCATATCCCATGGACCTTGGGTTGCGTGTGATCACGCATCTACACCAGTATGTCAAGGTTCCTAAGAGCCTAATAGACTGACAGCAATATTATTAGTTGCATAAAATCTTGTTAGAAGGAATCACTACGAACCTTCTCCAGATGGTTATATGGGTCTGGCATATACAGGAGTGTACATTGACATTGAGTCTCACTCCACCAGGACCGCTATACCTCAGCAGCAGAGATGGACCACGTCGTAGCGGTTGCAGGATGGTCAAACTATTGATCTGTCCAAATATTCAGAATAAACCTATTGCCAGATCAGGGGTATTTGCCAAGTATGAACCATGCCAATGTTAGGTATGGTTCATACTTCCTCCCGGTTGAGTGAGGTTACTATTGCCACTATTATTCATTAATAGCATCAACATGTCTATATCTATGTCATGTCTGAATGTATTCTTAATGTTCACTCATCATTGGCCTACTGATGCAATGTATGACGCCTGGACTCGGTTCCACGGCATGAAATCACAGAGCTTTAAAATCTTCACGTAGTCACTCACGTGACTCCGAAGTAAAATAGTAAGATTAAACGAGAACTTACCAGTTTGAAGTTTGATCTTTATTTTATGAGGAGTAACGTTGAGGGATTACGCGCCCTCCGCACCCGGCCGGCCCTCTATCATAAAGTTCAACTGGTATTATGGTTCTCTTATCTTACTATGTTCAGTTCAATAACTGTTACCTGTGATTTCGCACCGCTGCTTTGAAAATTGACACGCATGCATACTGGACGGGGTCTTCAAGTATTCCCTCAACATTACTCCTCATAAAATAAAGATCAAACTTCAAACTGGTAAGTTCTCGTTTAATCTTACTATTCTTGATTAGTACAGGTGTCAGAGGTTATGGGAAGAAGGCAGGAGAATGGGGTTGGGAGGGAAATATAGATCAGCCATGATTGAATGGCGGAGTAGACTTGATGGGCTGAACGACCTAATTCTGCTCCTATCCCTTATGAACGTGAAGTTTTATGATGAGTTACCCAGAAGGATATTACCACAAGCTGAAAGCAGTTAAAAGCTGACCAAATGTGTTGGAAGGAACTGCCTATCCCCATGAGTTACTCCAGATAAAAGCTGACCCATACAACCATAAACAATAGTATAGCATCCGACTCATCACCTACAAAGCTCTGGTCCCTTTGAGCCTTTTGTTACATCTCCAAAATACTGAAGAAACTGTTGTGTGGAGCAAAGGCAGCAAAGTGGATTGTGACTCATTGCTGGAAACAGGGCTGAGTTAGATGCAGTGACAGGATATTGCTCAGGCACAAAGCATTCAAAGAAAGTGACTCAGCTTAGAGGTTGCAAAGCAAAGTGATCAACATAACAGAAACATGCAAACTGAAGTAATTTACTTTGCCTTTCGGCCCTGACCTTAGATCCTGTCAGATCCATACCTCGCCCCGTTCCTTGTATAACAAATGAATTGCATTCTTGCCAATCTCAAGCAATTCTGACACACATTTTCTCCCTTCCTGACTCTCAATCTGATGAAGGGTCTCGACCCAGAACGTCGCCTATTCCTTTTCTCCAAAGATGCTGCTTGACCTGAGTTACTCCAGCACATTGTGCCTATCTTCGATGCAAACCAGCATCTGCAGTTCCTTCTTGCACACCAGCTTGTTCTAGTTCCAACAACCTATGTCTGAAAAGTTGTACCCAAAATTATTAATATGAATTTTAAGATCTTGACGGTTTGTCATAAGGTCATGTCAAAAGGCATGTGATAGGAGTAGAATTAGGCCATTCGGCCCATCAAATCTATTCCGCCATTCAATCGTAGCTGACCTATCTCTCCCTCCTAACCCCATTCTCCTGCTTTCTATCAAAAATCTTTCTATCCCTGCCTTAAATGTATCCACTGACTTTGCTTCTACACCCTTCTGTGGCAAAGAATTCCACAGATTCACCACCCTCTGACTAAAGAAATTCCTCCTCATCTCCTTCCCAAAAGAATGTCCGTTGTGTCCAAAGCTATGACCTCTACGATACGACACGATATGATAAAACTTTATTCGTCCTCAGAGGGAAATTGATCTGCCGGCTGACAGTCAGACAGTCACAACACACAAGGTACACGGAAACCTGAAATTAATAGTGAAGACAATAAGAAAAAGACAAGCGACTATTGGCTGGCTGCCGTGGGCACAGCGCCTTCACCGGAACAAATAAACAAACAAACAAACACAGACTTATCCCCTGGGCAGAGGATTCTAAACTAGAGTTCCCCCCCCCCCCTCCCGCACACCGGGTCCCCCTTAGTTCTCCCACCGTCCCCTCACGCTTGGTCCCCAATGTCTTCCCTTCCCCCCCTCATGCTCATCGCGGGTCGATCGCGAGTCCTAGTCCTACACTCTAGTCCTAGACTCTCCCACTAAACTAAGCACAACTAAACTAAACTCACTAAACTAAACTAAACTAAAGTCAAGTCAAGTCAAGTCAAGTCAAGTTTATTTGTCACATACACATACGAGATGTGCAGTCAAATGAAAGTGGCAATGCTCGCGGAAATTTGTGCAAAAGACAAACAACCAAACAAACTATAAACACAATCATAACACACATATTCTTTTACATAATAAATAATGGAAGGAAAAACGTTCAGTAGAGTTAGTCCATGGTGAGATAGGTGTTTACAGTC
Organism: Leucoraja ocellata; assembly: GCA_036785375.1. NCBI lineage: Eukaryota > Metazoa > Chordata > Chondrichthyes > Rajiformes > Rajidae > Leucoraja > Leucoraja ocellata. The sequence continues at coordinate 36,083 of JAWMAR010004861.1, forward strand.
CGAATGGCCTCTGGGAAGAAACTCCTTCTCAACCTCTTTGTTCTCACCGCATGGCAACGGAGGCGTTTGCCTGACTGTAGCAGCTGGAACAGTCCGTTGCAGGGGTGGAAGGGGTCTCTCATGATATTGTTGGCTCTGGAGTTGCACCTCCTGAGGTATAGTTCCTGCCGGGGGGCAAGTGAAGTTCCCATAGTGCGTTCGGCCGAACGCACTACTCTCTGCAGAGCTTTCTTGTCCTTGGCAGAGGAATTCCCAAACCAGATGATAATGTTCCCGGACAAGATGCTTTCCACCGCCACTGCGTAGAAGCACTGGAGGATCCTCGGAGACACTCTGAATTTCCTCAATTGCCTGGGGTGGTAAAGGCGCTGCCTTGCCTTACTCACGAGTGCTGAGGCGTGTGACTAAACTCAACTCAACTCAACTCCACTCCACTCCACTCCACTCCACTCAACTGTGGTCTGCCCACAATGATAACTCACTGAATTTGAAGTGTAGCTTTCCAATGCTGTAAACATCTGCCGGCCAGCATAGGCTGAGGGACTCCATGTCGGGTCCCACCTTGTGTACACTCAGTCAGCTGCTTATCAAAATTTTCCCGAGATGTACAATATATCTATTCATCCCTCAGTATATATCTACTCAGTACAATATATCTATTCATCCCTCAGTAAAGAGAACTGGACCTATGGATGTGACTCACCGTGGTCATCTCCTTGAACTAGTGAACCAGCAAACCTTGGCTTTCTGAACTCTCTGAGTCTCTGCGACTCTGTGACTGCGAGCTCCTCAATCATGTACTCCACGTTGTTTTGTTGCTGGTCCCATGTGGAGAGGATGTTTCCACTAGTGGGAGAGACCAGGACCAAAAAAGGTCATACTCAGAATTAAAGGATGTTCCTTGAGGAAGGAGATGAGGAGGAATTTCTTTAGTCAGACGGTGGTGAATCTGTGGAATTCATTGCCTCAGAAGGCTGTGGAGACCAAGTCAATGGATATTTTTAAGGCAAAGATAGATAGATTCTTGATAAGTGTGGGTGTCAGATTATGGGAAGTAGGCAGGAGAATGTGGTTAGGAGGGAGCAATAAATCAGCATGGCCGTCTGAGGGGGGGCGGGGGGGAGCGATGGGTGCGGTCACACCCTCCTTTTTTTCCAGAGTTTAAAAATATACAGAATGAAAAATAAATTGGGGCTCAATATCTTTTTATTCTACACCAGGACAGAGGGAGCGTTGCCTTTGTGCTCCTTGGCCCTCCTGCAACCGTACAGCCACTGGATGACCCTGGCATTGCGCTCAATGACTGAGGCTGGTTCTTCTCCCGGAGCCGCGAGAAGCGCGAGCAAGATGGCACAGAGTTCAAGATCAAGTTCAAGAGAGTTTTATTGTCATGTGTTCCTGATAGGACAATGAAATTCTTGCTTTGCTTTAGCACACCAGAACATAGTAGGCACAAATACTGAACAGATCAGTGTGTCCATATACCATTGCATAAATATATACACACATGAATAAATTAACTGATAAAGTGCAAATAAGCAGATTATTGGCTATTAATGTTCAGAGTTTTATCCGAGCCGAGTTTAATAGCCTGATGGCTGTGGGGAAGTAGCTATTCCTGAACCTGGTCTTTGCAGTCTTGCACATCTAACTTCCTCTCCCCCTGACCCAGTTGGTCACCAGCTTGGAGGGGATGATTGTATTAAATACCGAGCTGTAATCAATGAATAACAGCCTGACATGAGTTTTTGTTGTCCAAGTGGTCCAGAGCGGAGTGGAGAGCCAGCGAGGTCGCATCCACCATTGATCTGTTGTGGCGGTAAGAAAACTGCAGTGGGTCCAGGTTTTTGTCGAGGTAGGAGTTGACTTGCGCCATGATCAACCTCTCAAAGCACTTCATCACCACCGACGTTAGTGCCACGAGTCGGTAGTCATTGAGGGACGTCACCTTACTCTTCTTGGGCACCGGTATAATTGATGCCCTTTTAAAGCAGGTGGGGACCGCAGACCTCAGAAGTGAGAGGTTGAAAATGTCCGTAAAAACTCCAGCCAATTGGTCCGCACAGGTTTTTAGAACACGACCGGGTATACCATCAGGTCCAGGTGCTTTTCGAGGGTTCACCCCTCTGAAGGATTTTCTGACGTCGGCCTCTGTGACTGAGACTGAAATACCATCACAGCGAATGGGGGCTCGAGAAGGCACATCGGTTTTCTCCTTATCAAAGCGTGCGTAAAACGCATTGAGCTCGTCAGGGAGTGATGTTTCGCCGACATTCGAGTTGCCTCCTGATTTTGCCTTGTAGGAGGTGATTGCATTCAGGCCCCGCCACAGCTGCCGAACATCTGTCTCATCCTCCAGCTTGGAGCAGGTCCCTTTTGGCATTTTTGATGGCCTTACCAAGGTCGTATCTGGACTTCTTGTAGACCACTGTATCATCAGACATGAATGCCCGGTGTCTGGTCTTCAGAAGAGTGTGGATCTCATAGTTCATCCAAGGCTTCGGATTGGGAAACATTTGGAAGGTTTTTGTTGGGATGCAGTCCTCCACACATTTCTTTATGAAGTCTGTAACGACTGTGGCATATTCGTTCTGGTCCGTTGCCGAGTCCTTGAACATTGCCCAGTCTACAGACTCCAAACAGTCCTGGAGCTCTTCAATTGCT
>JAWMAR010004862.1:0-5000 GCA_036785375.1 Leucoraja ocellata
GACTAAAGGGATCAGGGGGTATGGAGAGAAGGCAGGTACAGGATACTGAGTTGGATGATCAGCCATGATCATATTGAATGGCGGTGCAGGCTCGAAGGGCCGAATGGCCTACTCCTGCACCTAATTTTATGTTTCAATGTTTCTAATTCCCAGGATGGCGGGACTGTTATATGCTGAGAGAATGGAGCAGCTGGCTTGTACACTCTGGAGTTTAGAAGGATGAAAGATATAAGATTGTTAAGGGCTTGGACACGCTAGAGGCAGGAAACATGTTCCCGATGTTGGGGGAGTCCTGAACTAGGGGCCACACAGTTTAAGAATAAGGAGTAAGCCATCTAGAACGGAGACGAGGAAACACTTTTTCTCACAGAGAGTTGTGAGTCTGTGGAAGTCTCTGCCTCAGAGGGCGGTGGAGGCCGGTTCTCTGGATGCTTTCAAGAGAGAGCTAGATAGGGCTCTTAAAGATAGCGGAGTCAGGGGATATGGGGAGAAGGCAGGAACGGGGTACTGATTGGGGACGATCAGCCATGATCACATTGAATGGCGGTGCTGGCTCGAAGGGCCGAATGGCCTCCTCCTGCCACCTATTTTCTATTGTCCATAGCCAGTCGCTGCCTCACAGCACCGGACACCCGTGTTCCATCCTGACTACGGGCGCTGTCCGTATGGAGTTTGCACGTTCTCCCGTGACCCGCGTGGTTTTCCCCGAGATCTACGTTTTCCTCCAACGCTCCAAAGGCGTACAGGTTTGTAGGTTTAAGAAAGAACTGCAGATGCTGGTGAAATCAAAGGTCGACAAAATTGCTGGAGAAACTCAGCGGGTGAGGCAGCATCTGTGGACAGAAGGAATGGGTGACCATTTGGGTCTCGACCCGAAACATCACCCATCCCTTGTCTCCATAGATGCTGCCTCACCCGCTGAGTTTCTCCAGCATTTTTGTCTACCCTGACTCCGCTATCTTTAAGAGCCCTATCCAGCTCTCTCTTGAAGCATCCAGAGAACCGGCCTCCACCGCCCTCTGAGGCAGAGAATTCCACACTCACCACTCTCTGTGAGAAAAAGTGTTTCCTCGTCTCCGTGTAAATGGCTCACCCCTTATTCTTAAACTGTGTGTGGCCCCTGGTTCTGGACTCCCCCAACATCGGGAACAGTTTCCTGCCTCTAGTGTGTCCAAGCCCTTAATAATCTTACATGTTTCAAAAACATTTTATGATGTTAAACGAATGATTGGTGGGAAAACCGACATCGGACACAACACGGAGACTCAGGTGAGCAATTGCAATCAGATCACGGGCGTGTGCAAATAAAGGATAGAGATAAGGGGGCAAAGATTACACCTCTTCCTTATCTCCAAGGCTGACCAGATATAATTTGTGACTGAGTTAGTCTCCACAGCTGACTGTCATGGAAACATAGAAACATAGAAATTAGGTGCAGGAGTAGGCCATTCGGCCCTTCGAGCCTGCACCGCCATTCAATATGATCATGGCTGATCATCCAACTCAGTATCCCGTACCTGCCTTCTCTCCATACCCTCTGATCCCCTTGGCCACAAGGGCCACATCTAACTCCCTCTTAAATATAGCCAATGAACTGTGGCCTCAACTACCCTCTGTGGCAGAGAATTCCAGAGATTCACCACTCTCTGTGTGAAAAAAGTCTCCTCATCTCAGTTTTAGGATTTCCCCTTTATCCTTAAGCTGTGACCCCTTGTCCTGGACTTCCCCAACATTGGGAACAATCTTCCTGCATCTAGCCTGTCCAACCCCTTAAGAATTTTTGTTAAGTTTCTATAAGATCCCCCTCAATCTCCTAAATTCTAGAGAGTATAAACCAAGTCTATCCAGTCTTTCTTCATAAGACAGTCCTGACATCCCAGGAATCGGTCTGGTGAACCTTCTCTGCACTCCCTCTATGGCAATAATGTCCTTCCTCAGATTTGGAGACCAAAACTGCACGCAATACTCCAAGGTGTGGTCTCACCAAGACCCTGTACAACTGCAGTAGAACCTCCCTGCTCCTATACTCAAATCCTCTTGGATGTGTGGACCACTCTAGGCTTTGCTGCTGCTTGTAGTGGCCATTATAGATCCCTTGTACAACATAGAAACAACAATCCTCACACCCATTCCCACCTAACAAGACCGACACACTGCAGGAAGGAACTGCAGATGCTGGTCTAACACCGAAGGTGCTGGAGTAACATCGAAATGCTGGAGTAACTCAGCGGGACAGGCAGCATCTCTGGAGAGAAGGAGTGGGTGACGTTTCGGGTCGAGAGCCGTCTTCTAACACAGAATCCATTGGTGAAGGCTCTGAGAGCAGCTGCTAAAGAGAATCGGATCTTAGTAGGATCTGGTCACCATTTGCCCAGTCACTGTGATTCAGGGAGGCATTGTTGACCTATGGACCCGCAGATAATCTGTAATAGTTACTGAAAGGTCACAGTGATGTGAATGTGGAATAGGAAATAGACAATAGGTGCAGGAGGAGGCCATTCGGCCCTTCGAGCCAGCACCGCCATTCAATGTGATCATGGCTGATCATCCACAATCAGTACCCGTTCCTGCCTTCTCCCCCATATCCCCTGACTCCGCTATCTTTAAGAGACTATCAGCTCTCTCTTGAAAGTATCCAGAGACCGGCCTCCACCGCCCTCTGAGGCAGAGAATTCCACAGACTCACCACTCTTGCAACTTGCAACTTGCAATTCAGTTGAAACGTATAAGATTGTTAAGGGCTTGGACACGCTAGAGGCAGGGAACATGTTCCCGATGTTGGGGGAGTCCAGAACCAGGGCCACAGTTTAAGAATAAGGAGTAAGCCATTTAGAACGGAGACGTGGAAACACTTTTTCTCAAAGAGAGTGGCGAGTCTGTGGAATTCTCTCCCACAGAGGGCGGTGGAGGCCGGTTCTCTGGATGCTTTCAAGAGAGAGCTAGATAGGGCTCTTAAAGATAGCGGAGTCAGGGGATATGGGGAGGAGGCAGGAACGGGGTACTGATTGGGGATGATCACATTGAATGGGGGTGCTGGCTCGAAGGGCCAAATGGCCTACTCCTGCACCTATTGTCTATTGTTTCTGTGTGAAAAGTTATGGGGAGAAGGCAGGAGAATAGGGTTGGGAGGGATATGCATTTCGTTGTCTCTGTACTGTACACTGACAATGACAATTAAATTAAATTGAATCTGATAGATGGACCAGCCACGATTGAATGGCAGAGTAGACTTGATGGCCGAGTGGCCTAATTCTGCTCCAATCACTAACGATCTTATTATGATCCGGAAGTGGCGGCTCGCCTGCAGTCCGTTTTTGTCTTTTCTGTTTTTTGTTTCTTTTGTCCCTTTGTTGCAGTTTATTTTGGTTTATTTAGTTGTGTATGTGTGGGGGGGGGGGGGGGTGGGTGTGGTATGTTTTTGACTCGTCCCTCGGGCGGGGGGGGGGGGGGGGGGGGATGCGACCTTTCCTGCCGTATCCCCCGTCTCCGTGTCCGTCTGCGCTGAGGCCTATGGTGGAGCTGGCGGCTCCACTGCGACCGACCTCGAGGCTGTGGAGGCAGAGCCAGGACTTACCAACATGAGGCCGGCCGACTTCGGGGCTGCGGTTGCGGGCGCGACCCAACTTCCAACGCGACTTTGGAGCCTCGGAGCCTCGGAGCCTCGGCCGCGGGCCCAGTGGACGACATCATCGGGGAGCTCGCGGGTCACGGGTTGGTGACCTGTTTTTTCCGGAGCTCCCGCAACTACAGCTGCGTCCGCTGGACTGGAGGGCGGCAGCTCCGGCGGCTTCGACCAGCCTGGGGCCGCGGAGTTTGAACCGGCCCGTTTGCGGAGCTCGGATTCAGCCGCGGGACTGACTTACTTACCATCGCCCCGGCGGTGTCACGACAACATCGGAGGCTTGGATCGCAGAGGAGAGCGAGGAGGAAGAGACAAGGACTTTGGGACTTTAAACTGTGTTGAGTGTTTGTTTTGTTATCTATTCTATGTTATGACTGCAGGCTAAACCATTTCCTTGCACTGAAAAGTGCAATGACAATAAATGATCTTACAAATCCCCGGCGCTGTAAGGCAGCAACCTCTACCGCTGCACCACCATGAAGAGAGGAAATATTTTAAAAAGTTAGCCGGAGATTGCACATTGATGCCCCGTGCCTTCCATCCAGGTGTCCGAGAGCAATGGGGACAACCCACTGTGCCAAGCGAAGGCACTCGGCTCCCTTAATGATCAGCGCGGCTGTAATTGGGCTCTGGCCAGTTAAATGAGCGACCCCGTGGCCTGCCATTAAAAAAAAGTCAGCGCATTTCAGGAATAATTCATTAAGTGTGACTCTGCAGCGAGGGGCTGCACTTAGCCCCAACTAACTCAATGCCAGTGGAAAACGCCATCCATTATGCCGCAAGGTTCACAATTAGATCATTGACCGTTCTCCAGGGCCCCCGGGTAGGATTACAGCACCACAGCGCCGCTGGGGCAGCTGCTTTAAGGCACGCTATTAATTTGTCGCTGGCTGTTCGCCAGGATTCCAGGATTAGCAGAGTTCAACAGCCAAAAGGTTTTCGAGTCAGAGAGTCAGACAGTGTCGCAAGGCAGCAACTGCAGATACTGGGTTTTAGAGACATAGACAATAGGTTACTGATTGTGGATGATCAGCCATGATTGGCGGTGCTGGCTCGAAGGCCAAATGGCCTCCTCCTGCACTTGTTGCCTCTGCTTCTATAGAAACATAGACAATAGGGTGCAGGAGTAGGCCATTCGGCCCTTCGAGCCTGCACCGCCATTCAATATGATCATGGCTGATCATCCAACTCAGTATCCCGTACCTGCCTTCTCTCCATACCCCCTGATCCCTTTAGCCACAATGGCCACATCTAACTCCCTCTTAATATAGCCAATGAACTGTGCCTCGACTACCTTCTGCGGCAGAAAATTCCAGAGATTCACCACTCTCTGTGTAAAAAAATGTTTTCCTCATCTCAGTCCTAAAAGATTCCCCCT
>JAWMAR010004862.1:10000-32500 GCA_036785375.1 Leucoraja ocellata
TGGTGTAAACCAGCACCTGCAGTTCCTCCCGACACATTGGGGGGGGGGAGGAGAAGAGATGAAGCCATTTCAAATGTGTTTTCCGAAATAATCTGAACTTATTGATGTGCGCAGTCATTCAAAGTGAATCAATCTTCATTCATGGTTCAGAATAAACATACACAATGTATAATCAATAGACCCTTCAAAGTCCAGAGCCACAGACAACAGTAAGCAACAAAAGAGGCTAATGATACAAATCTCCTGCAAGCTGATAGATTTTGAACATCAAAATACAGCGGCGCCAAAACAAAAGTCACGGCACCCGGGGAACGCCGCGCGTCACTATGACATCACGCCGCAACTTCTCCGGTGACCTGTTAAGTCGGTCAATGATGCCGGCAGTCGGCGAAAAAATCTGGCCCCGTTTCGGTCTCCAACTGCGTTTTATCTTTGTTGTCACCTTCTCCCAGCTACCCATGATCTGCTCTACGTTTTCCTTGATCTCCGTCCCCTTTGTCCCGTTTTCACACCTGACACTTCCTTATCTCTGGAATAGGATGACTTTGTCGTCACGTGTGACTAGGCACAGTGAGATCCTGTGCTTGCGTACACATGTATACAAAAGCGGACAAAAACTTACAAAGCACGCCGGCTCCCCCTTGTCCCTCTTGTCCCCCCCCCCCCCACCCCCTCACCCCCAAGACACAGCCGTTCCCCCACACAGGGTCCCCATTGTCCTTTGTTTCCCCGCCCCCCCCCTCCCATTGTCCATTGTTCTTCCCCTCTCCCCCCATGCCGGCCCTCCATAGTTTACGTAAGTGTGTACGTAAGTGTGTGCATTTAAGTGTGTGTGTGCATGCATGCGTGTGCATTTATATGTGTGTGTGTGTGCGTACGTGAGTGTGCATTTACACGTGTGTGTGTGTGTGTGTGTGTGCGCGTGAGTGTGCATTTAAGTGTTTGTGCATGCGTGCGTGTGCATTTAAGTGTGTGTATATGCGTGCATGCGTGTGCATGTGAGTGTATGCGTGTGCATTTAAGTGTGTGCATGTGCATTTAAGTGTGTGTGTGTGCGTGCTTGTGTGTGTGTGCATTTACGTGTGTGTGCGTGTGCTTTAAGTGTGTGTGTGTGCGTGCTTGTGTGTGTGTGCATTTACGTGTGTGTGCGTGCGTGCATGTGCATTAAGTGTGTGTGTATATGTGTGCGCGCGGGTCTGTGCGCGCGGGTGTGTATACGTGTGTACACATTGATTATGTTCTTTCTCACAAACAATGTGGGTATGCCTGAGTGCACGTGCATATCAATACAAAAATAGAAACAATGTCCCTCTGGAGATGGCTGGGTGCCCAGTGGCATTCTGACAGAGGACTAAAGAACACAGCCCTTCATCAACCCGGTCTCAAGTGGTTAAATAAGAAGGTTAAAACGCTCATGAGAACCGAATACCGTTCACAAACTGGAAAACTGCTCACAGCCATCAGGCTCTTGAACACCACAAACACCAACTCAACTACGAATTATCAACGTGTTGGAACGAGCTGCAGATGCAGGTTTACACTGAAGATAGACACAAAATACTGGACACAAAATAGACACAACACACCAGGACATGACGACTTTACATAGGAGCGTAAGTACGCCATTCGGCCCATCAAGTCTACTCCGCCATTCAATCATGGCTGATTTGTCTCTCCCTCCTGACAACCTTCTCCCCATAACCCCTGACACCCGCACTAATCAAGAATCTGTCAATCTCTGCCTTAAATATATCCACTGACTTGTGGCCTCCACAGCCGTCTGTGGCAATGAATTCCACAGATTCACCACCCTCTGACTAAAGAAATTCCTCCTCATCTCCTTCCTAAAGGAACGTCCTTTAATTCAGAGGCTGTGACCTCTGGTCCTAGACTCTCCCACTAGTGGAAACATCCTCTCCACGTCCGCTCTATCCAAGTTTTAACACTATTCGGTAAGTTTCAATGAGGTTCCCCCTCGTTTTTCTAAACTCCAGCGAGTACAACAGGCCCAGTGCCGTCAAACGCCCGACAACAACAGCAGGTCGGTATCTTAGATCAGAGAAGATGCCTGACCTGTACTCCACAATTATCCACAATGCACAGTCTTTCCCCCTTATGCAATATATATTACACCAGAGCATAGCATTGATAGATAGATAGATAGATAGATAGATAGATAGATAGATAGATAGATAGCCTTTTATTGTCATTCAGACTTAGTCTGAACGAAATTGCAGCAGTCAACATATAATACAATACAATAAAACAACAATAAACACATATTAACATCCACCACAGTGAGTCCACCCAGCATCTCCTCACTGTGATGGAGATGGAGGCAAAAGTCTTAGGTCGCAGTCTCTTCCCTCCTCTTCTCCCTCTGCCAACGTTCCCACTCCCAAATACGGGACAAAAGGTCAAAACACGGGACAAATTCCCCCCCGACGGCAATTCGTTGACCGACTGGGCCGTGTCTGGGTGAACGATGAGTTGGCCCCGGGTGCTGGACTGCACACAAAGCCCAGCCGGCGGGGCCAGCTGAGGAGTTTTGGACCACGCGCAAAGTCCGGCGCCCCGTCCAACTCGTGAACCGATGATCGGCCGTGAGACGGAGGAGGGGTGGTGGTGGTGTCGGCGGTAAGCGAAGGTCCGAAGGTCGGACAGCTGGCCGGGCTGCCGACTGACCGACGGGGCCACGGGCGAGGCGCTGCTGCTGCTGCTGCTGCTGCACTCCACGGGCTGCACTACGTCAGGACGAGTGAGGCGGGGCCGGACGGGGCGCTCCGACCCGACAGTCCCCTCGACCCGAGTAGCAGCGGTCAAATACGGGACAAGGGCGGTCCCGTACGGGACAAACCAATGTAGCCCAATATACGGGATGTCCCGGCTAATACAGGACAGTTGGCAACACTACACACACATCCCATTCAATGAAATTGCAAAGTTGCAGCCTACCGTGTAAGGAGGTTGGAGGCTTCAACATCTCGTTGGAAAGTCGTGAATCCCTGCAAGGAAGGGACAGACACAGAACAGATTAATCCCAGCAACATTCATCTTCAACTTCACACATCTCTCTGTATCGGTTGTTAAACGCACAGCATTCCCGAACTTGAGGTCTCTCCGCTTGTGATCCAGGCAGGGCAACACACTCAACACCCAGGAATGAGTGGGTTAACCCATGACAAGCCTTTGGCGGCACTGGGCCTGCACTCGCTGGAGTTTAGAAGGTTGGGGGTGGGAGGGGGGGGAGGGGACCTCATTGGAACTCACCAACTAGTGAAAGGCCTGGATAGAGTGGATGTGGAGAGGATGGGGGGTGTGGTGGGGAGGGGGTGGGTGATGGGGGATTGGGGGGGAAGTGATGGGGTGGGTGATCGGGTGGGGGATGATGGGGTGGGGAGTGAAGGGGGAGGGGTGGATGAAGGGGTTGATGAGAGGGTGGATGAGAGGGGATGGGGGGGGTGTGGGTGATGGAGGTGGGGATGGGGGTGGGTGATGGGGGGGGGGATGGGGTGGGTGATCGGTTGGGGGAGGGGAAGGGGGAGGGGGTGGGGGGTCGGGTGGGGGAGGGGTGGATGAGGGGGGATAGGGAGGAGGGTGGGTGATGTGGGTGGAGATGGGAAGGAGGTGGAGTGAGGATGGGGGTGGGTGATCGGTTGGGGGAGGGGGAGGGGGAGGGGTGGGGGATGATGGGGTGGGGAGCGAAGGGGGAGGGGGTGGGGGATCGGTGGGGGAGGGGTGGATGAAGGGGTTGATGAGAGGGGATGGGGGGTGTGGGTGATGGAGGTGGGGATGGGGAGGGGGTGGCTGATGGAGGTGGGGATGGGGAGGGGGTGGGGGGTCGGGTGGGGGAGGGGTGGATGAGGTGGGGTGAGGATGGGGGTGGGTGATCGGTTGGGGGAGGGTGTGTGGGGGAGGGGCAAGAGAGGGAATGCAAAGACTGAGGGAAATCAACATTCACACCGCTGGGTGGAAGTTTAGTTTAGTAGACTGTTGTCACATATAGTGAGATCCACCGCAAATTGGAGGAGCAGCACCTCATATTTCACTTGGGCAGCTTACACCCCGGCAGTATGAACATTGACTTCTCTAACTTCAACTAGCCCCTTGCTTCCCCTCTCTCTCCATCCCCTGCCCCATCCAAGTAGTACTAGTTTCACTGTCGCCTTGTTGAGTTTCATTGTCTGTAACTGGTTTTCACCTAGCACCACAGCTTACAATGGCCTGCTCCCCTTGATCACTGTTAGTTTTTTGCAGATCTTTCATTCATAATCCGTTCCACATTTCTCTCCTTTCCCTCTCCCCCTGACTCTGGGTCTGAAGATGAGTCTTTACCCGAGAGGTGGCCCGGTTCCCTTCCTCCAGAGATGCTGCCTGACCCGCTGAGTTGAAACCACCTGACACACTCGGTTGAAAGCAGCGACTGCTGTTCCTGGCTGCACACAATGTCATGTCGGCTGGTGTCTGAAGGGGGCAGTGCCTTCTCTATGTTGTTCCGGTCTGAGCAAGGGACGTGAACACCAAGCAAAGTGGACGTCTCTCGCTCCGAGACAAACTGTCTGCTCTTCCAAACGTCAGGCAGCGAGCGACAGGCAGCTCAGCCGGCGATGGATTGTTCCAAGGACAGAGACATATATGATTGTTAAGGGTTTGGACACGCTAGAGGCAGGAAACATGTTCCTGATGTTGGGGGGAGCCCAGAACCAGGGGCCACACACAGTTTAAGAATAAGGGGTAAGCCATTTAGAACGGAGACGAGGAAACACTTTTTCTCACAGAGAGTTGTGAGTCTGTGGAATTCTCAGCCTCAGAGGGCGGTGGAGGCCAGTTCTCTGGATACTTTGGGTAGATAGGGCTCTTAAAAATACACTCTGGAGTTTAGAAGGATGAGAGGGTATCTCATTGAAACATACAAGATTATTAAGGGTTTGGACACGCTAGAGGCAGGAAACATGTTCCCGATGTTGGGGCGAGCCCAGAACCAGGGGCCACACACAGTTTAAGAATAAGGAGTAAGCCATTTAGAACGGAGACGAGGAAACACTTTTTCTCACAGAGAGTGCTGAGTCTGTGGAATTCTCTGCCTCAGAGGGCGGTGGAGGCCGGTTCTCTGGGTGCTTTCAAGAGAGAGCTAGATAGGGCTCTTAAAGATAGCGGAGTCAGGGGATATGGGGAGAAGGCAGGAACGGGGTACTGATTGGGGATGATCAGCCATGATCACATTGAATGGCGGTGCTGTCTCGAAGGGCTGAATGGCCTCCTCCTGCACCTATTGTCTACTGTCTGTTGTCTATTGACAGAGTGCGTCTCTCCACAAACTGTCCCGGACGGAGCAGAGTGGGGAAGAGGCAGAGACTCAAGGGCTGTCCCACTTGGTGATTTTATTCGGCGACTGCCGGCATCGTATCGGTGCCTCCAAAAGGTTTTGAACGTTTCAAAAAATCCAGCGGCGACAAGAAAAATGGTTGCCACGCTTGAAAGACACCGCTCGTCAAATCCCGCGTCACGCCGCGAATATCTATCGATCAACGGGAAAGGTCGGCGTATTCGCACGTCAGCCCTCTCTCCCTCTCCCTCTGTGTGTGGGAGTGGAACGCGTGTCACAAAATGAGCAAGAGGGCCAGGTTTAATTAAGTCAAGACATTCCACATTTCGTCGCCCGTTGCCACGGCAACGTTCAGCTTAAGCAGCAACGGGACTGGCCTCATCAGCCAGCTGGTAGACTTCTTATTCGTGCTGGTGGAGCGCGGTTTCGGTTTGCAGCCCAGATCTCAATCCACTGATAACTCCTGGTCACCTGATGCTGGTCCTGTTACGAAATAAAGTGTTAAGGGGCCTGTCCGACCAGCATGCAGCCTGCATGCGGCAAGCGCGGCCTAACGTGGTCGCTTGAGCCGTACGGCCTCGCGGGGCCGGTCTCACTTCGATCGGCGGAGCCGTATGGAGTTGTGCGGAGCTGGTCCCGACATCGCGCGGGGCTCTGTAAAACTGACCGTGTTCAAAAATTCCGCGCGGCAACGGCCTGCCGGCCCGCAGCCGTACGTCACTCACTCGACCTCCGCGCAGCTCCCGCTTCTGGTTTGGTCGCGCTTGCTGCGTGCCGAACGGCTCAAGCGACCACGTTAGGCCGCGCTTGCCGCATGCAGGTCGCATGCCCGTGGGACCGGCCCTTTAGGCCGCGATTGCCGCATGCAGGTCGCATGCCCGTGGGACAGGCCCTTGACCCATCACCGCTAACAATGTGTGCAGAACTGCAGACGCTGGTTTGAATGGGAAGTGGACGCAAGATGCTGGAGTAACTCAGCGGGGAGGTGCAGCGTGTCTGAAGAAGACAGGACGACAGTCTCTTCTTCTTCTCGTGAATGAAACATAAAGCCGGGTGTTGAGCAGCCAGGTTGTTGTTTCTGTTGGCGTCAATGTCTGCCAGGCCCTGACACAGCTCCATTTGGTGGGGGGTAGAGCGGGCACCCACAGATGCCATGGTTGGCTGCCATTTGAGAGGTGGGGGACAATTCCCCCCATGTTTTGTAATCCGGACTTTATCAGCCGCTTTCTAAGGGCTGAATCGGCCCGTTCACGGGGCCTTTTATCGCCCGGCGCGGCTTAAAATCAAACTGCTACATCGAGGCGATCGAGGCTCTCGATGTTGAAGCCCCCGCCGGCCAATTTTAAGCCGCGCCGGGCGATGAAAGGCCCCGCGAACTGTAGAGACTTCCACAGATTCACAACTCTCTGGGTGAAAAAAGCTTTTTCGCATCACAGTCCTAAATGGCCGACCCCTTATTCTTAAACTGTGTGACCCCTGGTTCTGGACTCCCCCAACATCGGGAACATTTCTCCTTTAAGAATTGTATATGTTTCTATGTCCATGTGTACACACACACATGTACACACACATGTGTGTGTGTGTGTGTGTGTGTGTGTGTGTGTGTGCGTGCGTGTGAGTGTGAGTGTGCGTATGAGTGTGCGTGTGCGTGTGTGCGCGCGCGTGTGTGTGAGTGTGCGTGTGCGTGTGTGTGCGCGCGTGTGTGTGCGTGTGTATGTGTGTGTGTGTGTGTACGTGCGTTCGTGCGTGTGTGAGTGTGAGTGTGTGTGTGTGTGTGTGTGCGTGAGTGTGTGTGCGTGCGTGTGTGTGTGTCTGTGCATGTGTGTGCCTGCGTGTGTGCGTGCGTGTGTGAGTGTGCGTGAGTGTGCGTGTGCGTGCGTGTGCGTGTGTATGTGCGCATGTGTGCGTGTGCGTGCGTGCTTGCGTGCGTGTTTGTGTGTGTGTGTATATATATGGACTGAGCTGTTTTAATGGCTTTATTATGAGTTTCACAGTGAATCATGTTTACTGCTAATGTGCTGCTAACGTTAGAATTTCATTGTTCCGTTCTGGGACATAGGACAACAAAACACCCCTGACCTGTGACTATTCCAGCACACTGTGCCCTTTAGTGCCTTCACCAGCATCGGCAGCTCTTTGCTTGTACATTGTGAACCAGGGTGCGTTTTCTCGGGCTGTTAACACTCCATTATCAGAGATGCCACTTCGAGGTGCTGAAACCTTCCATCTTATCAGAGGTTTAAAAACACATCCATAGCTTCGATGCAGAGAAGGACTGGGAGTTCTGTCAGTGCATTCGCTAATATTTTACCTTCCACCATGGCCAACAAAACAAATTAACCGGTCATCTATCTCGTTGCTGCTTGTGCTTTCCCAGTGTGTGCCAACTGTCTGCTTTATTTACTGACAGAGCAACAGGAATATTTAAGATGGAACTACAGATGCTGGAAAAATCGAAGGTAGACAAAAATGCTGGGGGAACTCAGCGGGTGAGGCAGCATCTATGGAGCGAAGGAATAGGTGACGTTTCGGGTCGAGACCCGGAAGGGTCTCGACCCGAAACGTCACCTATTCCTTCGCTCCATAGAAACATAGAAATTAGGTGCAGGAGTAGGCCATTCGGCCCTTCGAGCCTGCACCACCATTCAATATGATCATGGCTGATCATCCAACTCAGTATCCCGTACCTGCTTTCTCTCCATACCCCCTGATCCCTTTAGCCACAAGGGCCACATCTAACTCCCTCTTAAATATAGCCAATGAACTGGCCTCAACTACCCTCTGTGGCAGAGAGTTCCAGAGATTCACCACTCTCTGTGTGAAAAAAGTTCTTCTCATCTCGGTTTTAAAGGATTTCCCCCTTATCCTTAAGCTGTGACCCCTTGTCTTGGACTTCCCCAACATCGGGAACAATCTTCCTGCATTTAGCCTGTCCAACCCCTTAAGAATTTTGTAAGTTTCTATAAGATCCCCTCTCAATCTCCTAAATTCCTGAGAGTATAAACCGAGTCTATCCAGTCTTTCTTCATAAGACAGTCCTGACATCCCAGGAATCAGTCTGGTGAACCTTCTCTGCACTCCCTCTATGGCAAGAATGTCTTTCCTAAGATTCGGAGACCAAAACTGTACGCAATACTCCAGGTGTGGTCTCACCAAGACCCTGTACAACTGCAGTAGAACCTCCCTGCTCCTATACTCAAATCCTTTTGCTATGAAAGCCAACACACCATTCGCTTTCTTCACTGCCTGCTGCACCTGCATGCCTACTTTCAATGACTGGTGTACCATGACACCCAGGTCTCGCTGCATCTCCCCCTTTCCCAATCGGCCACCATTTAGATAATAGTCTGCTTTCCCGTTTTTGCCGGGGAATAGATGCTGCCTCACCCTTAAGGGTCTCGACCCGAAACGTCACCTTTTCCTTCGCTCCATAGATGCTGCCTCACCCGCTGAATTTCTCCAGCATTTTTGTCTACCTTGAACAGGAATACCTAGCTTATTTTAGTTTTTGTTTTAAGAGATACAGCGCGGAAACAGGCCCTTCGGCCCACCGAGTCCGCGCCGACCAGCGATCCCCGCACACCAACACTGCCCTACACGTACGAATGACGATTTACAATTTGACCAAACCAATCGACCTACAAAACCTGTGCGGCTTTAGAGCGTGGGAGGAAGCCGGAGCTCCCGGAGAAAACCCACGCGGTCCCAGGAGAACGTACAAAACTCCGCACAAACGTGCACTGGTGGTCAGGACCCGAACACGCGTCTCCGGCGGTGTGAGGTACAGAAGTGTGTAAACGCACACCTTCACATTCAGGGACAGTTTCTTCCCAGCTGTTATCAGGCAACTGAACCATCCTACCACAACCAGAGAGCAGTCCTGAACTACTATCTACCTCATTGGTGACCCTCGGACTATCCTCGATCGGACTTTGCTGGCTTTACCTTGCACTAAACGTTATTCCCTTATCATGTATCTGTACACTGTGGACGGCTCGACTGTAATCATGTATTGTCTTTCCGCTGACTGGTTAGCACGCAACAAAAGCTTTTCACTGTACCTCGATACACGTGACAATAAACTGAACTGAAACTGTATAAGGCAGAAACTCCACCGCTGTGACACCATACTGCCTATAGAACATCATTGAATCCTTTTCTCCAGGAAGTCATAGAGTCATAGAGTGATACAGCATGCTAACAGGCCCTTCGGCCCATCGTGCCCACACCGTCCAACATGTTCCAGCCACCCTCGTCCCACCTGCCCACGTTTGGCCCGTACCCCTCCAAACCCGTCCCACCAATGTTAAGGGCCTGTCCCACTTACGCGACTTTGGCTCGCAAATCACGCGACCTCGTGGTCGCTTGAGGCGTACGGGCACCGTATGGCCGCGCGAGGCCGGTCTCACTTAGAGGCGCGGAGTTGTGCGGGGCTGGTCCCGGCATCGCGCGGGGCTCCGAAATTCTTGCAGTGAACGAAATCTGCGCGCGCCGGCGGCCTGTCGGCGTACGCTGCGTCTTGGCGGCGTACGCCTAGCGTGTGGCGTTGCGTGATGATGTCACCACCTGGCGTGGCGTCATTATCGCCCGACGCCGTGCGACCAAATTCAGTCGGCCCGCCTCCTGCCTAGCTGATTGGTAAGCATGACGCAAATGACATCACGCGCGAACTTAGCACGTACTTAGCGCGAACTTCGCTTCCGGTTGGTCGCGCCAAACGCACGCAAATCGCATGCAAGTGGGACAGGCCCTTAAGTCTGAAGAACTTACTGTACAGAAGTAACTCGTTGTGTGAGATGTGCCCTCGTGGGACCAGAGGAATTGAAGAGCGTGATATTAGTTCTTCACCAAGTGATGAAGAGCCTGTGGCGCTCTCTCTCGCTCTCTCTCGCTCTCTCTCTCAACGTGAGCAGAGAACAGGAAAAGCTCCGTATTTCCAATTAAAATCTGCGTTCTTATCCACCCGGACCTGCTGGTGTTCCAGGCACAAAGGCCCGGAAGAATAAGCGGGAGGAGGGTGTGTGGGAAACATCAATGAAACTTCCCGAATAGTGAAAGGCCTGGATGTGGAGAGGATGTTTCCACTAGTGGGAGAGTCCAGGACTAGAGGCCGCAGCCTCAGAATTAAAGGACCGTGACCTTCCCGTGACTTGTTTGCACCGGTTTGCGCTGGTCAGGCCGCGTTTGGAATCTTGTGCGTAATTGTGGGCGCCGTATCTGAGGGGAGGATGTGCCGGCTCTGGAGAGGGTCCAGAGGAGGTTTTACGAGAATGATCCCAGGAATGAGCCTTCTTCAGACTTCAGGAAATGCACAGAGCCAAGTGCCCACCAACGCCATCCTACATACACCGGGGGTTAAACTACGCCTTTGGAGCGTGGAGAGAAACATGAGCACCCGAAGAAAACCCACGCAGGCCACGGGGAGAACGCACAAACTCCGCACACACAGCGCCCCTCTGGCCCGTTGAGGCACAGTGTAGCAGTGGCATGGCTTGGAGTGTCTCCAAGGATCCTCCAGTGCTTCTACGCAGCGGCGGTGGAAAGCATCTTGTCCGGGAACATTACCATCTGGTTTGGGAATTGCTCTGCCAAGGACAAGAAGGCTCTGCAGAGAGTAGTGCGTTCGGCCGAACGCATTATGGGAACTTCACTCACCCCCCTGCAGGAACTATACAACAGGAGGTGCAACTCCAGAGCAAACTAAATCATGGGAGACCCCTTCCACCCCTGCAACGGACTGTTCTAGCCGCTACGGTCAGGCAAACGCCTCCGTTGCCATGCGGTGAGAACGGAGAGGTTGAGAAGGAGTTTCTTCCCAGAGGCAATTCGGACTGTAAACGCCTATCTCACCAGGGACTAACTCTACAGAATGTTTTTCCTTCCATTATTTATTATGTAAAAGAATATGTGTGTTATGATTGTGTTTATAATTTGTTTGGTTGTTTTGTTGTTTGTCTTTTGCACAAAAGTCCGCGAGCATTGCCACTTTCATTTCACTGCACATCTCGTATGTGTATGTGACAAATAAACTTGACTTGACGTGACTTGGAGTTATGCCCGTGTCCCACTTAGGAAACCTGAACGGAAACCTCTGGAGACTTTGCGCCCCACCCAAGGTTTCCGTGCGGTTCCCGGAGGTTGCAGGTGGTTGCCGGAGGTTGCGGGTAGTGGAAGCAGGTAGAGGGAGACTGACAAAAACCTCCGGGAACCGCACGGAAACCTTGGGTGGGGGGGCGCAAAGTCTCCAGAGGTTTCCTAAGTGGGACAGGGGCATTAGGCAACATCTCTACCGCTGCGCCACCGTGCCTCTGCAAACACACGGCAGATACCATAACCCTCATAACACTGGCAATCAATTTAACGATTCACTTCACTTTTATGTGGGGAAGAACTGCAGATGCTGCTTTAAACCGAAGATAGAGACAATATGCTGGAGTAACTCAGCTGGACAGGCGGCATCTCAGGACAGAAAGAATGGTTGACGTTTCCATAGAAACATAGAAACACAGAAAATAGGTGTAGGAGGAGGCCATTCGGCCCTTCGAGCCAGCACCGCCATTCAATATGATCATGGCTGATCATCCAACTCAGTATCCCGTACCTGCCTTCTCTCCATACCCCCTGATCCCCTTAGCCACAAGGGCTACATCTAACTCCCTCTTAAATATAGCCAATGAACTGTGTGGCCTCAACTACCTTCTGTGGTAGAGAGTTCCAGAGATTCACCACTCTCTGTGTGAAAAATGGCTGATCATCCAAAATCAGTATCCTGTACCTGTTTATTCCCACATATCCCTTGATTCCCATAGCCCCAATGAGCTGAATCTAACTCTCTCTTGAAAATGGCTTTACCTTGCACTAAACGTTATTCCCTTATCGTGTATCTGTAAATGGCTCGCTTGTAATCACGTGTTGTCTTTCTGCTGGTAGACAAAAATGCTGGAGAAACTCAGCGGGTGCGGCAGCATCTGTGGAGCGAAGGAAATAGGCGCCGTTTGGGGCCGAAAACCGTGCCGCTGACTGGTTATAGCGCACGACAAAAGCCTTTCGCTGTACCTCGGTACACGTGACAATAAACTAGACTGAGCTGAACTGAAACACGAGCCAAACCTCCACTGGGTAGGCAGGCACGCGTACATTGGCAGGATCCCACTTGCTGCACGACAAGGTTTCTGAAGCTAACCTCAAGCACGGGTAATTTGCAGCGTTTTTAACCTGCAATTATACTCTGCAACAATGTAAATAAACACAAATAGCCAAATTAACTGCCGGCTTCAAAACCGACTGACCAAAGGTTAAATATAACATTTGAGTTGCTTATTAATGCTGATCGCTGCCTGTGCTGCATGCTGCCTGCCTGACAATCTCTCTCCCGTCTAGTTTATTCATTTACTTCAGAGATATACGGCACGGAAACAGGCCCTTCGGCCCACAGGGTCCGTGCCGGCCCACACACTAAAGGGCCTGTCCCACCTTCACAACCTAATTCACCACCTTTTTTACCCGTGGACGTTTTACATCAGGCTAGGAAAAAACGCCCCGACCTTCTTGATGCCATGAGTATGTACGACTAACATCATAGAAACATAGAAATTAGGTGCAGGAGTAGGCCATTCGGCCCTTCGAGCCTGCACCGCCATTCAATATGATCATGGCTGATCATCCAACTCAGTATCCCGTACCTGCCTTCTCTCCATACCCCCTGATCCCCTTAGCCACAAGGGCCACATCTAACTCCCTCTTAAATATAGCCAATGAACTGGCCTCAACTACCCTCTGTGGCAGAGAGTTCCAGAGATTCACCACTCTCTGTGTGAAAAAAGTTCTTCTCATCTCGGTTTTAAAGGATTTCCCCCTTATCCTTAAGCTGTGACCCCTTGTCCTGGACTTCCCCAACATCGGGAGCAATCTTCCTGCATCTAGCCTGTCCAACCCCTTAAGAATTTTGTAAGTTTCTATAAGATCCCCTCTCAGTCTCCTAAATTCTAGAGAGTATAAACCAAGTCTATCCAGTCTTTCTTCATAAGACAGTCCTGACATCCCAGGAATCAGTCTGGTGAACCGTCTCTGCACTCCCTCTATGGCAATAATGTCCTTCCTCAGATTTGGAGACCATTCCTCATCATGGCCCGCTACGACCTACCTACGACCTACCTACGACTAACATCACGCCCTGCTACAACCTACCTACGACCTCGAGGCCACCATGCTGCGAGTATGAGTCAAGGGCAAACTCGGCAGAGGTGGTGAATTAGGTCTTGAAAGTGGGACAGGGCGTGAACGCTATCCTGCACACACAACAGGGACAATTTCCAATTTTACCGAAGCCAATTCACTCACAAACCTGTACGTCTTTGGAGTGCGGGAGGGGAGACAATCCACGAGGAGAACGTGCAAACTCCGTAAAGATAGGTGTATGGAGGCAGGGGTGTGTATAAAATCGTGAGAGGATTAGATCGGGTAGATGCACAGAGTCTCTTGCCCAGAGTAGGTGAATTGAGGAGCAGAGGACTTACAGTAGGTTTAAGGAGACGAGGGGAAAGATTTAATAGGGATTCGAGGGTAACCCTTTCACACAAAGGGTGGTGGGTGTATGGAACGAGCTGCCAGAGGAGGTAGTTGAGGCTGGGACTATCCCAATGTTTAAGAAGCAGTTAGACAGGTACATGGATAGGACAGGTTTGGAGGGATATGGACCAAGCGCAGGCAGGTGGGACTAGTGTAACTGGGACATGTTGGCCGGTGTGGGCAAGATGGGCCGAAGGGCCTGTTTCCACGCTATATGGCTTTGTATGGCAGCACGGTGGCGCAGCGGTAGAGTCGCTGCCTCACAGCGCCAGAGACCCGCGTTCGATCCTGACTACGGGCGCCGTCTGTACGGAGTTTGTACGTTCTCCCCGTGACGTGCGTGGGTTTCCTCCGGGTGCTCCGGTTTCCTCCCACACTCCAAAGACGTGCAGGTTTGTAGGTTAATTGGCATCAGTAAAAAAAAATTCTACATTGCCCCTGGAGTGTGTGGAAGCGTATTAGTAGACGGCGCGATCGCTGGTCGGCACGGACTCGATGGGCAGAAGGGCCTGTTCCTGCCCTTAAAGGGGCCTGTCCCACTTGGGCGACCTAATCCGTGGGTTCTGGCGAGTTTGCCCTCGACTCATACTCGCAGCGTGGTCGACACGAGGTAGTAGGAGTCTTCGTAACTCTCCTTCATGCTCGAGAGTGGTCTCCGCCTACGCGAGGCCTCAGCTGGGTCGAGGCGTATTTTTCAACATGCTGAAAAATGCCCGAGAGTAAAAAAAGGTCACCATGGAAAAATCGATACTTTTTTTACACGTACGTTTATTCGCAGTAGGTCGGCCATGTTAGTCGTAGGTAGTCGAGGGTTGTCGAAGATAGTCTTCATCATAGTCGAAGGGAGGTCGAAGGAGGTCGTCTTGTACTCGCTAGAATTTAGAAGATTGAGGGGGGATCTTATGGAAACTTACAAAATTCTTAAGATGTTGGACAGGCTAGATGCAGGAAGATTGTTCCCGATGTTGGGGAAGTCCAGAACAAGGGGTCACAGTTTAAGGATAAAGGGGAAATCTTTTGGGACCGAGATGAGGAAAACATTTTTCACACAGAGAGTGGTGAATCTGTGGAACTCTCTGCCACAGAAGGTAGTTGAGGCCACACAGTTCATTGGCTATATTTAAGAGGGAGTTAGATGTGGCCCTTGTGGCGAAAGGGATCAGGGGGTATGGAGAGAAGGCAGGGATGGGATACTGAGTTGGATGATCAGCCATGATCATATTGAATGGCGGTGCAGGCTCGAAGGGCCGAATGGCCTACTCCTGCACCTAATTTCTATGTTTCTATGTCTTCACTCTGCACTATTCGATGTCCAATTTTTCCGAAGTTAGTCGTAGCTAGTTGTAGCCAGTCCTAGATAGTCTTCAACATAGTGGAAGGAGGTCTTCAACATGTCATTTTTTAAAACTCTTCTAAAACTCGCCAATTAGGTCACCCAAGTGGGACAGCCCATTAAATGCTCAATCACCAGCAGTTTTGAGAAGAGTCAGCTGGGTTCCTCAACATCACTTAAAGCAGGGAAAAAAAGATAATAAACTGATTGAGGGGCTAAGAAAAACATTTCTTAGAGAAAGAAAACTAGTCATCTCCTCCCCACACACACACACACACACACATTCACATCACTGTGACCTTTCAGTAACTATTACAGATTATCAGCGGGTCCATAGGTCAACAATGCCTCCCTGAATCACAGTCTCTAGGCAAATTGTGAGCAAGATCCTACTAAGATCCGATTCTCTTTAGTAGCTGCTCTCCGAGCCCATCAGCAGTGGTTTCAGGGGAAGAAGAAGGCTCTCGACCCGAAACGTCACCCACTCTTTCTCAGCAGAGATGCTGCCTGTCCCGCTGAGTTACTTAGACAATAGACAATAGGTGCAGGAGTAGGCCATTCGGCCCTTCGAGCCAACACCGCCATTCAATATGATCATGGCTGATCATCCAACTCAGTATCCCGTACCTGCCTTCTCTCCATACCCCCTGATCCCTTTAGCCACAAGGGCCACATCTAACTCCCTCTTAAATATAGCCAATGAACTGTGGCCATGTTGAACTGATCATCCACAATCAGTATTCCCCTGTTCGATCCCGCGCAGACTGGGGATAATTTACAATTCACGGAAGCCAATTATGCCGCAAGCCCGCGCGCCGTTGGAGTGCGGGAGGAGCCCGGAGCTCCCGGAGAAAACCCACGCGGGTCACGGGGAGGACGAGCGCAAACTCCGTGCAGGCAGCGCTCCTTGGTCGGGATGGAACACGGAGTCTCCGGCGCTGTGAGGCGGCAACTCTAGCGCCGCCGTGCTACACCGTGGCCGTTTCCCAAATTCCCAATCTTGTTCCACGGAAGATCAGCCGGCATTGCGGGGGGGGGGGGGGGTGTCCAAACTTGCCGCCAAGAGTCCAAGTATTAACTAAGCCGTCCATTCAGAGAATCAGCGGGTGCCAGACATTCGGTCCCACGTTTGTTTAATTTGAACGTTGAATTTATTTATGGTAGGAAGTCCATTGTGACCTCAGGATGTTAATCTTTTCCCCTTGGATTTATTACCAAGGAAATCGATATCCATGATGGGCCTGTCGAAGATTCTTGTGTTCACACGAGGGCCAGGATGGAGCAGTGGTCCCGCGCTCCAAAGACGTACAGGTTTGTAGGTTAATTGGCTTCTGTAAATTGTACCAGACCCGAAGCGGTTATTTTTGGACATACAGCGCGGGAACAGGCCATTCGGCCCACGGAATCCGCGCCGACCAGCACACACTAACACTATCCTACACACACCGGGGACAATTTGCATTTGTACCAAGCCAATGAAACTACAAGCCTGCATTGGGCGTCTTCGGAGTGTGGGAGGAAACCGAAGATCTCGGAGAAAACCCACGCGGGTCACGGGAGAACGTGCAAACTCCGTACAGACAGCAGCACCCGTAGTCGGGATGGAACCCGGGTCTCTGGCGCTGTAAGGGCTGTGAGGCAGCAACTCCACCGCTGCGCCACCGTGCCATGTGTGTGTAGGATAATTTCATACTGTAAGTGACAATAGACAATTGACAATAGGTGCAGGAGTAGGCCATTCGGCCCTTCGAGCCAGCACCGCCATTCAATGAGATCATGGCTGATCATCCCCAATCAGTACCCCGTTCCTGCCTTCTCCTCATATCCCCTGACTCCGCTATTTTTAAGAGCCCTATCTAGCTCTCTCTTGAAAGTATCCAGAGAACCTGGCCTCCACCGCCCTCTGAGGCAGAAAATTCCACACACTCACCACTCTCTGTGAGAAAAAAGTGTTTCCTCGTCTCCGTTCTAAATGGCTTACCCCTTATTCTTAAACTGTGTGGCCCTGGTTCTGGACTCCCCCAACATCGGGAACATGTTTCCTGCCTCTAATGTGTCCAAGCCCTTAATAAATCTTATACGTTTCAATGAGATTCCCTCTCATCCTTCTAAACTCCAGAGTATACAAGCCCAGCCGCTCCATTCTCTCAGCATATGACAGTCCCGCCATCCCGGAATGAACTTGTAAACCTACGCTGCACTCCCCTCAATAGCAAGAATGACCTTCCTCAAATTAGGGGACCAAAAACTGCACACAATACTCCAGGTGTGGTCTCACTAGGGCTCTGTACAACTGCAGAAGGACCTCTTTGCTCCTATATCCGATTCGAGATGGCATGAGGAAACAGGCCATTCGGCCCACCGAGTCCGTGCCGACCAGCGATCCCCGTATCCAACACACTGGGGTCAATTTACAATTTTTACCAAAGCGCAATTAATGTACGGAACCGCACGTCTTTGGAGTGTGGGAGGAAACCGGAGCACCCGGAGAAAACCCACGGGGAGAACGTGCAAACTCCGCAGAGACAGCACCCACAGTCGGGATGGGACCCGATCACTGGCGCTGTGAGGCAGCAACTCTACCGCTGCGCCACCGTGCCCGCCCACATCACTGGACTGAGTAAGATGTGATGATAGGCAGCTAGTCTGTCGAGTGCAGGCAGGTTAATGTCAAAGGCTGCCCGCCCCCACGCTGCCCACTATAGGGACCGAGGAGGTTCACCTCTGGACTCACAGACAGACGGTCTGCTGGAGGAGATGTTCGTATCAGACCGATCCATTCATCAAGAGTCTGGGAGGCAAGTGGTCCCTTCAGACCAAGCTTCTCTTTACATTATTTATTAGCGTGAATGAACCTGACTGAGATCTGTGGGCAGTCGTAGACGCAACTGTAAATGGTCTGACAATATTGACAGGAGATAAGTCCACACATCCATCACTGAAGGATTGATGATGCTTCACCCAATGAACCTTGATTAACAAACTCTTGTGACTTACTCGTTAGGGCAGAAACATCGAAACACAGACAACAGGTGCAGGAGAACGCCATTCGGCCCTTCGAGCCTGCACCGCCATGCTTTAGTAGCTGCTCTCCGAGCCCATCAGCAGTGGTTTCAGGGGTAGAAGAAGGCTCTCAACCCGAAACGTCACCGACTCCTTCTCTGCCTGTCCCGCTGAGTTACTTAGACAATAGACAAGAGGTGCAGGAGTAGGCCATTCGGCCCTTCGAGCCAGCACCGCCATTCAATATGATCATGGCTGATCATCCAACTCAGTATCCCATCCCTGCCTTCTCTCCATACCACCTGACCCCTGACAAGGGCCACATCTAACTCCCTGTTAAATATAGTCAATGAACTGTGGCCTCAACTACCTTCCGTGGCAGAGAATTCCACAGATTCACCACTCTCCGTGTGAAAAATGTTTTTCTCATCTCGGTCCTAAAAGATTTCCCCCTTATCCTTAAACTGTGTGTGGCCCCTTGTTCTGGACTTCCCCAACATCGGGAACAATCTTCCTGCATCCAGCCTGTCCAAACCCCTTTAAGAATTTTGTACGTTCCTAAGGGGTTGGACAGGCTAGATGCAGGAAGATGCAGAAAGGGCGTCACGATGGTACAGCAGTCGATCAACTGCCTCACAGCGCAGAGACCCGGGTTCAATCCCGACTACAGGTGCTTGTCTGTACGGAGTTTGTACATTCACCCCGTGACCTGCGTGGCCTTTCACCCTGAGATCTTCGGTTTCCTCCCGCACTCCAAAGACGCGCAGGCTTGCATGTAAAATTGGCTCGGCACAAGTGTAAATTGTCCCTGTTGTGTGTGTAGGATGGTGTCGGTGTGCGGGGATCGCTGGTCGGCGCGGACTCGGTGGGCCGAATGGCCTGTTTCCGCGCTGTATCTCTGAACCAACCTGAACTAAATTAAGAAGGAGAGCCTTCACTCATTGCCACAGAAATAGATGGATATTTTTCAGGAGGAGATGGGCAGATTCGTCGCTAGTGCGGGTGTCAGGGGTGATGGGGAGAATATTGTATTTGTTGTATTGTATTCAAATTTATTGTCATTGTCTCAATTTGAGACAACAAAATGAATTTCCCTTACAGGCAGTATCATTAAAAAAAAAAATCATTAAATAAATAAATAAATAAATAAATAAATAGATAGATAAATAAATAAATAAATGAATGAATGACGGATAAATGCATAAACGAATAAACGTTTAAATAAATAACTAAATAAATAAATAAATGGATAAATTGATTAATAAATGAGTAAATAAATAAATAAATAGTAAAACATATTAAAAATAAAATTGAAATTGAATTTTAAAAAATAGCACAAACACAGAAAGTCCACGACACAACATAACATAAATGGCACCAAGGTGAGGATGGCACCATAGTCCAGCCAGCCTCCCCTCCGTGTTCACCCGTGGTCGGGGCCTTCCGAGCAGCCAGAAGGCAGGCGAATGGGGTCAAGAGGGAAGGATAGATCAGAGCAGAAACAGGCCCTTCAGCCCATCGAGTCTGCACCGGCCAGCGATCCCCGTACATTAACCCATAGTACACACACTAGGGACATATTACACTTGTACCAAGTAAACAAACCCAACATGCCCATGAAATATGTTATTAATGTTAAAAAAAAATTATATAAATTGGGATAAATATAAAAATTGTCTGGGGTGGTGTCGGCGTGCAGGGATCGCTGGTCGGCGCGGACCCGCCGGGCCGAAGGGGCCTGTTTCCGCGCTGTATCTCTAATGGCTTAAAAACGTAAAAACTAAAACCGAATGTGAAGACATTTCTGCTACATTCAGCGGAGAGGGACAAATCCTTGGAACTCTGGAGAGCGGGGCGTTTCGTCACTGAGGATAGCGATCGCAAGATTATGGGAACTTAGGCATGCGGAGTTTGTACAGACAAAATGATGCTTGAGCTGAGAGATCAGGCCTGATCTTATAGAATGGCGGAGAGGGCCCAGGGGGGGGGGGGGGGCTTCTGTTCCGTTTCTTATGTTCTTCTGCATTTGTATAAGGCCCTTTCAAGTCTCCGAGTTGTCTCAAAGCATTTTACAAGCGGCGAGGTGCTTTTGAAGTGTAAAACATTCCAAGCAATGTGGAGATAAAAATATCATAGCCAGCTGCCTAGACACTGAATCCCCCCCGACAGACAACCGTTAGGCAAAAACCTGATTAGCAATTTGTACGTGAGGCTTGTTACGGGATAAATATTAGCCAGGGAGATATGATAATGGGAGACAGACACAGAAGGCTGTGGCGATCCTTGCATCCCCTCCCCCTCCTTCCCTCCCCCTCCTTCCCTCCCCCACCCCCACCAAAGTCATACCAGCTTGGTCAAAGCTGCCACAGTCAGACATAAAAAGCCTCATATTTCCCTTGGGCAGTCTGCACCCCAGCGGTATGGACATAGCTGTGAGGAGGATGCTAGGAGACTGCAATGTGACTTGGATAGGCTGGGTGAGTGGGCAAATGTTTGGCAGATGCAGTATAATGTGGATAGATGTGAGGTTATCCATTTTGGTGGCAAAAACGGGAAAGCAGACTATTATCTAAATGGTGGCCGATTGGGAAAGGGGGAGATGCAGCGAGACCTGGGTGTCATGGTACACCAGTCATTGAAGGTAGGCATGCAGGTGCAGCAGGCAGTGAAGAAAGCGAATGGTATGTTAGCTTTCATTGCAAAAGGATTTGAGTATAGGAGCAGGGAGGTTCTACTGCAGTTGGACAGGGTCTTGGTGAGACCACACCTGGAGTATTGCGTACAGTTTTGGTCTCCAAATCTGAGGAAGGACATTATTGCCATAGAGGGAGTGCAGAGACGGTTCACCAGACTGATTCCTGGGATGTCAGGACTGTCTTATGAAGAAAGACTGGATAGACTTGGTTTATACTCTCTAGAATTTAGGAGATTGAGAGGGGATCTTATAGAAACTTACAAAATTCTTAAGGGGTTGGACAGGCTAGATGCAGGAAGATTGTTCCCGATGTTGGGGAAGTCCAGGACAAGGGGTCACAGCTTAAGGATAAGGGGGAAATCCTTTAAAACCGAGATGAGAAGAACTTTTTTCACACAGAGAGTGGTGAATCTCTGGAACTCTCTGCCACAGAGGGTAGTTGAGGCCAGTTCATTGGCTATATTTAAGAGGGAGTTAGATGTGGCCTTTGTGGCTAAGGGGATCAGGGGGTATGGAGAGAAGGCAGGTACGGGATACTGAGTTGGATGATTAGCCATGATCATATTGAATGGCGGTGCAGGCTTGAAGGGCCGAATGGCCTACTCCTGCACCTAATTTCTATGTTTCTATGTTTCTATGACATCTCTAATTTCAGGTAGTCCCTGCTTTCTCCTCTCCTTCCCTGCTCTCCCTCAGCCCACTGGCTCCGCCTCTTCCTTTCTCCCCCCCCACCCCCCCACACATCAGTCTGAAGAAGTGTCTCGACCCGAAACGTCACCTATTCCTTCGCTCCATAGATGCTGCCTCACCCGCTGAGTTTCTCCAGCATTTTTGTCTACCTTCGATTTTCCAGCATCTGCAGTTCCTTCTTAAACACACGAGCAGTAGCTCCACTCAATAACCAAATATCAGAAGCCTCCTTTCGCTCTGGTATTTTATTTCCTTCACATGTTTAATCATTAATGTTTTATTGTTAGTGTTTAATGTTTTATGTGTCGTTCTTAATTGTTTACTGTATGTCATAGAAACATAGAAACATAGAAATTAGGTGCAGGAGTAGGCCATTCGGCCCTTCGAGCCTGCACCGCCATTCAATATGATCATGGCTGATCATCCAACTCAGTATCCTGTACCTGCCTTCTCTCCATACCCCCTGATCCCCTTAGCCACAAGGGCCACATCTAACTCCCTCTTAAATATAGCCAATGAACTGTGGCCTCAACTACCCTCTGTGGCAGAGAGTTCCAGAGATTCACCACTCTCTGCGTGAAAAAAGTTCCTCTCATCTCGGTTTTAAAGGATTTCCCCTTTATCCTTAAGCTGTGACCCCTTGTCCTGGACTTCCCTAACATCGGGAACAAGTCGCTATGTTACCTGCGAGCGGAGCACCAAGGCAAATTCCTTGTATGTGAATACTTGGCCAGTAAGCTAAAGGGCCTGTCCCACTTGGTGATTTTGCCAGCATCATATCAGTGTCACCGAAAGATTTTGAACGTTTCAAAATCCAGCCGCGACAAAAAAAAAATGCCGCCTCACACGTCATCACGCAATGCGTCTCGCCGCGTATTTCTCGGT
>JAWMAR010004862.1:37500-38728 GCA_036785375.1 Leucoraja ocellata
ATTTGGACATGTTGGTCAGCGCGGACTAGTTGGTCAGCCGAGCCCGTTTCCATGCTGTCTGAGTTGAGTTTAGTTTAGAGATACAACGCGGAAACAGTCCTTGCAGACCACCAGGTCCACGCTGTGGGAGGAAACCTGAGCACCCGGAGAAAACCCACTCGGGTCACGGGGAGAACATATTGAAGAAGGGTCTCGACCCGAAATGTCACTCATCCAGTCTTTAGTTTTAGAGAGAGAGAGAGAGAGAGAGAGCGCATGGAAAGAGGCCCTTCGGCCCATCGAGTCCGCACCGACCAGCGATTCCCGTACGCGAGCATTAGACCTCCACACACTCCGGGGACAATTCATCATTTTACCAAAGCCAATTAACCTACAAACCTGCACGTCTTTGGAGCGTGGGAGGAAACCGGAGCACCCGGAGAAAACCCACGCAGGTCACGGGGAGAACGTGCAAACTCCGTACAGGCAGCGCCTGCAATCGGGATGGAACCCGGGTCTCTGGCGCCGTGAGGCAGCATTTAACAACAGGTATTTAAACAACATTTAAAAGACAGTTTGACAGGTACATGGATGGGACAGGTTTAGAGGGATATGGGCCAAACGTGGGCAGGTGGGACTAGCATAGAAACATAGAAATTAGGTGCAGGAGTAGGTCACGGGGAGAACGTGCAAACTCTGCGCAGACAGCGCCCGCAGTCAGGATGGAAACCCGGGTCTCTGGCGCTGTGAGGCAGCGACTCTACCGCTTTAAGGGCCCCCCCTGCCGGCCCTTAAACTGCTCAAGAACTAAGTTCAAATGTTTTTCTCTTTTCTTCTTGCTCCACATGTTTAGGGAGGAAATGTCTGAAAATGATTACATGGGAGGGAGGGAAGGATCGCTGGTTGCGGCTGATGTTTTCTCATCTCGATTCCAGTGGAGAAAGGCTTGAAGCCATGAAGGGCCCTTGCCTCTGTCTGGCCTGCCCCTGATTCACTGATCCATCTTCGCATGATATCCGTGATCCCGGCGTGCCCGAGAAAAACAAAAACAGCTTCCCGAGCTTCTCAAAAACAGTCCGCTAGGCCTGAGCATCGAAGAGAAAAAGAAAGCTATTGATTCTTGCGAGAGAGTTTGCTGCAGAAATATGGGGCAAAGGTTGGGACCGCATGTAATAGGCCAGCAAACACTGGTGCTGTGGGTTACAGACAGTGTCAGGGGGTCTTTAGAGTTGTCCTGGGCCTCCTCCAT
>JAWMAR010004863.1:0-38717 GCA_036785375.1 Leucoraja ocellata
CACCCCGGAGCGGAACGGAGCAGATTCTCAGCCACTGGTTTTCATCCCAAGTCCAGAACAGAGGATAAAGTTTCTCCGTGAATTTATTCCCAGTGAAGGTGTGGAGATGGGACTTGGTGTCCGCGTCATAAAATGAAACTGTCCCGGACTCGTAACTGAGATAAACTCCCACCCTCCCGGGGATGGGACGGGCGAGGAGAGGGGATTGAGGGGAGGTGAGTGCATTAAACATTTCATCCACCCGTCTGATGCTCCAGACTCCAGTCTCCAGGGACAGATCGACAATTATCTTCCTCTCCACAGACTCTGCGGCGACTCCCAGACCCCAGCGCTGACTGCCCGCCACCTCCACCTCCCAGTAATGTCTCCCGATGTGAATCCCTCCGAACCCACCACACACGCCCAGTGTGTAAACCTCTTCACGGTGTCAGGGAGACGCCTCCCGGTCCCGGTCAGTTTCACCCGCTTCCGATCCTCAGGCACCTCGAGTCGCGCATGCGCTGTTCCCAAATCCAGGGTGACGGAGACTGGGGGGAGAAGCAGAGAATCAGAGTCGTTGGGGGTCGAGGGGAAACTTGGGCACAGGCGAGCGGCCAACTGTGACATTGCCCTGGGGGGGGGGGGGGGGGGGGGAGAGAGAGAGAGAATGAGAGAGAGAGAGGAGAGAGAGGGGGAAGAGGGGGGAGAGAATGGGAGAAAGGGGGGACGGAGAGAGAGGGGGAGAGAATGGGAGAGAGAATGGGAGAGAGAATGGGAGAGAGAGGGGGAGAGAGAGGGGGGGGGGAGAGAGGGGAGAGAATGGGAAAGAGAATGGGAGAGAGAGAGAGGGAGAGAGAGGGAGAGAGAGGGGGAGAGAGAGGGGGGAGAGAGGGGGGGGAGAGAGGGGGAGAGATAGGGGGAGAGAGAGGGGAGGAGAGAGGGGGAGAGAGAGAGAGAGGGAGAGAGAGGGAGAGAGAGGGAGAGAGAGGGGGGCGAGAGAGGGGAGAAAGAGGGGGAGAGAGAGGGGGGGAGAGTTGGGGGAGGGGGGGAGAGAGGGGGAGAGAGAGAGGGGGAGGAAAGGAAGACGGGAAAGAGGGGTGGAGAGAGGGGGAGAGAAGGGGTGAGAGAGGGGAGGGGGAGGGGGAGAGATGGGAGGGGGAGGGGGAGACGGAGAGAGAGAGATGGAGAGAGAGAAAGAGGGGCAGAGAGAGAGAGAGAAAGAGAGAGATGGAGAGAGGGAGAGAGGGGGAAGAGGCGAGTAAGTGAGGTGGGAGAAAGAGGGGAGAGAGAGAGGAGGGAGAGGGGTTAGAGTAGGGATAGAGGGCAGAGAGAGGGGGGGAGAGAGAGTGGGGTGGGTGAGGGGGAGGGGGAGAGAGGGGGGTAGAGGGAAGAGAGAGAGAGCAGAGGGGGAGAGAGGGGGGTAGATTGAGAGAGATGGGGAGAGAGAGGGGGTGAGAAAGGGGGAGAGAGGGGAGCGAGCAGTGGGAGAGAGTGGGAGAGAGATAGGGGGAAGAGGGTAGGAAAGAGGGGTGAGAGGTGGGACAAAGAGGGGGAGAGAGAGAGTCAGAGAAAGAGAGAGGGAGAGGGGGAGGGGGAGAGAGGGGGAGAGAGAGAGAGGAAGGGAGAGGGGGAAGATGGGGGGGGGGAGATGGGGGGGAGAGGTGG
The DNA here is from genome assembly GCA_036785375.1 of Leucoraja ocellata. Classification (NCBI taxonomy): domain Eukaryota; kingdom Metazoa; phylum Chordata; class Chondrichthyes; order Rajiformes; family Rajidae; genus Leucoraja; species Leucoraja ocellata. The sequence continues at coordinate 1,645 of JAWMAR010004863.1, forward strand.
GGAGACGGGGATGGAGAGAGGGGAGAGGGAAGAGCGGAGAGAAGGGGGGAGGGGAGAGAGAGAGGGGTGAAAGGGGGGAGAGGGGGGGGGAGAGGGGGAGGGGGAGAGGGGGAGAGTGAGGAGAGAGAGGGAGGTGAGAGAGAGGAGGTGAGAGAGAGAGGGGATGAGCGAGAGAGAGATAGAGGAGGAGAGAGAGAGAGGGGAGGGAGAGAGAGAATGGGAGAGAACGGAGGGGGGAGAGGGTGTTCCACAGAACAACACATCGGAATCTCCAGTAAAACAGGCATCTGTGAAGCCCCTAAGCCATTTTGTGTGCTAGCCTGAAACAAAGCACGTGATTGGCCAACTGGCAGACAACTCAATGTTAAGCGTGCTTTGATTGGACTAAAATTACACCCAAACATTTTACGGTTTTTCTCTAAATTAATAAAAATGTTCAAGTCTTCTTCATATCGAGTTTCAGGAGTGATTCATATTAAAAAATTTACACAATATGTGAAAATTTCATGTAGTTTGGTGACTTGGGTCATAAAATCCTATTTCTAAACACATTTTTGATGCTCGGCCCACAGCCTACATCTCCTTCCTCAAAGAACTTTGTTTAATTCTGAGGTTATGACTTCTGGTCCGAGACTCTTCCACAGGTGGAAACATCCTCTCTAGATGCACATTATACAGGCCATTCACTACTCTGTATTTCAATGAGGCCCCCCCTCAACTCCAGTAAGTGAAGGCCCAGTGCTCATCCTAGGTTAGCCTACTCATTCCTGGAATCATTCTTGTTATCCTCCTCAGGCCCTTCTCCAGAGCCAGCACATTCTTCCTCAGATATGGTGTCCACAATTACTCACACTATTCCAAATGCGGCCTTACCCAGCACCCGATAGAGTCTAGGCATTACATCGCTGTTTTCGTATACAAGCCCTCTTGAGTTTGCTTTCTTTTTAACCACTTGCAGATTAACTTTTGGGACTAAATTTAACGAGATTTTGTTAAATCCATTTTAAATCGTCTGTACAAGTGTTTTCGTCCAAGACGAAATCCCTGTCTGAGGTCAATGCTAGTTTGTCTGACGCGACTCATTCATACAATGCTTCATGTGGTGGAGAGTTAATAACAATGAAGTTCGTAACTCCAGCAGACCTGAGTTAACTGAAGTCAGTCGTCACTGACAGGACAAGCAGGATCAGTGACATATTTCCTTCTCTGATGGAACCCTGTGTGTTTTATGACAATCCTGGTCATCTAAAACCTACCAGTTTTCAATACCTCTGATTTAATCTAGTCAAGTTTACTTTGCTGGCTACCTGGTAGAATTCAAACTCATATAATGGTGTGTTTCTGCGGTGTGGATGGGATTAAGATACATTCTATCATCTAGCAGTCTGTGTCTTGGTTGTATTGTGCTCCTGTGTTGGATGTGTTCAGGGTTCTAAAATCTCCAGCTGACTACTTGACTGTGAAGCTTCCCAACAGGTGAGATTGATGCTGGTATAAAACTTTAGTTCCCCTTCAGTTCATCATTACGGTCAATCTTTGCATCTATTTACAACTTAAATATGTCATCCACATAAGAAGTGAGGAATCCATATGTTTTACCTTGGTGATTGGCAACAAAGATATCTCTCATCACTACGTTCAACTAGAAGGGGTGATCGAATCTTTCATCCAATATGGCGCCATCTCTCAGTGACAATGTCCGGGACTCATCACTAATTCTGCAAATATTAAATAACTGGTTAGAACCTGCGCGTCGACATGTTTATGTGACTTTACAGATCCGTGCAGAGTTTAACTGAAGAACATGTCCTACCTGCTCTTGCGACCAGCTTCCTCCTGGAATAAAGAAAGCAGAAATTGAGACGCCCCTCAAAATAAGGGAAGGGATCCCACACCAGTGGTCCACATGAGTGGCAAGGGTGGGGGATAAATTAGTGAGATGTGAGCAATGTATGTAGACTGTATTGGTATAGCCTCCGAAAATGTCGGATGAATTTTTTTTGCACGGTTCATCTATTGTATGCATTTATTACCTGATTAAAGTATTTTGAAATTTAAAAAAAAGGAAAGTCAGGACGTGTTGTGAATTTTCAGTTCAATAATGTCATATGGTCATAAGTGATAGGAGCTGAATTAGGCCATTCAGCTCATCAAGACCACTCCACCATTCCATCATGGCTGACCTATCTCTCCCTCCTAACCCCATTCTCCTGCCTTCTCCACAACTTCTAACACTCGTACTAATCAATAATCTATATATATCTGCATAAAAATATCCACTGACTTGACCTCCAGAGCCATCTGTGGCAAAGAATTCCAGAGTCACCATCCTCTGACTTAAATTCCTCCTTATTTCCTTCCTAAAGGAATGTCCTTTAATTCTGAGGCTATGACCTCTAGTCCTAGACTCTCCCACTAGTGGAAACATCCTCTCCACATCCACTCTATCCAAGCCTTTCAGTCTTTGGTCAGTTTCAATGACACCACCGCACATTTTTCTAAACTCCAGCGAGTACAGGCCCAGTGTCGAAAAACACTTATCATATGTTAACCAACAATAAACTGTTAATCATGATTGGTTGGAGGAATTTATGATTAACGATGGATTAGATTGCGTGTGGATGGAGAATGTATCACCAGTTCTGAAGATACCAAAACACAAATGTAAAATGCAAAGTGGCCTGGAGCAAATCCTGTCAGAGATTCAGTGATCAGAATGTGGAATTTGACAACTACACCCAATATCATGTGCTCTCATTTTGCCCACTAATCTCCCATGTGGGACATTGAAGGCTTTCTGAAAGTGCAGGTACACTACAATTCCAGAAGATTAGTCAAGCATGATTTCCCATGCGTAATTCCCTGTTTTCTCTGTCCTTCTGTCCCTCCTTTCTTAAAAAGTTGGATAACATGAGCTATCCTCCTATCCACAGCAACTGATCCTGAAACTATAGAACATTGGAAAATTATCACCAACGCACCCACAATTTCTATAGCTACTTCCTTATGTACCCTGGGATGCAGACCCTCAGGCACTGAGGAGAAGGCAGGGGAATGGAGTTGAAAATGTGAACAAGATTAGCCATGATTGAATGACAGAGTAGACTTAATGGGCCGAATGTACTAATTCATCTAGTATGAATTATGAGATAGCAGAGCGTGTTTGTATGAGGGATGTTGGAAAAATATAGGAATTGATAAAAGTTACATTTTCGTAAATATATCGTTGCCAATGTTGTGACTGCAGTTTCATTGAACAAGATTGAAACATAACCCCTGACCTTCAGAAATAACATGATGTCTGTTTGATCCATTCGCCCCTGCAGATTTGAGAGTTCCTCCTCAATGGAGTTTAAATTCTCTTGAATGTCTTGAAGGTTTTTCTCCATTTGATTTAGATTCTTCTCCTCATCCTCCTTGATCTCTCCGAGAATGCGCTGCTCTTTCTTCACGAGAATCTGGTGCAGTTCGGCAAACTGAGATGTGACGTGAGACTTGAGGCTCTGTGACTGCTCCTGTCAAATGAAAGGTGAAGATTGACCGAATATATTTCTGTATTCTATTTGGTTATTAAGTAGAAGGTGATCATTTGGCACGTTGATATCTAGGCTGTTCCTTAGGATAATCCCATTAATCTAATTCCTCGCATTTCCCTGAAACACAATGGCCCTCACGTCCACATTAACTCGCACCGACTCACAGATCACCCGCCTTCAGCAGCTTCATTACAGCAACCAATTAAACCAACATGTCTGGGAGATGTGGGCGGAAACCGCCCTGGTCACAGGGAGAACATAGAAACATAGACAATAGGTGCAGGAGTAGGCCATTCAGCCCTTCGAGCCAGCACTGCAATTCAATATGATAATGACTGATCATGGAGAATCAGTATCCCGGTCCTGCTTTCTCCCCATATCCTGTGATCAGGCATGAGACAGGAAGAAACTGACAAAGGAGGCGAGATGGGGGTCCAGGGGACAGCGCTCCTGGTGGCGGTAAAACGAGGCAGCGCCTCCCCTCCCCCCATGCAGAGAATTTTAAATAATTATCAGAATCAGAATCACACTTTATCCGCCAAGTATGTTTTGCAACATATGAAGAATTTCATTGGCCAGGTCAGTCATACAATTAACTCCAAAACACATTTTAACATGAACATCATCCACAATGACTCCTACACATTCCTCACTGTGAAGGAAGGCGAAATAAAGTTCAAGTCCCTTCCCTTAGTTCTTCCTCGATCGTGGGCCTTGAGCCCCCGTTGATGGGACGATCTTGACTCCCGTAGCCGGCGGCGTTTGAGCCTCCGCGTCGAGGCGATCAGCTCCCCATTTCAATTGAAATGACACAATTTCCTTGCTTGTTTACTCTTAAATTATACTGTAAGAGGGATGGGAGGGGGGGGGGGGGGGGGGGGGAGGGAGGGGGGTGGGCAGAGTTGTGTGAGAGAGGGAGGGCAGGGTTATGCCTGGGAATGGTGTGGTGGAGGTGGGAGGACAGACTTGTTCCAGGGGAGGGGAGGATAGGGGGGTTTCCTGGGGAGGTGAAAGGTTTGGTGGTGAGGAGTGGACAGAGTTGCACCAGGGGAGGGAGTGTGTGTGTGTGGGAGGGGGGGGGGGAGTGTTGTACCAGGGAAGGGGTAGAGAGCGGGGGGAAGGGGACATAAACAAAGTACAAAACTACACACGATCAGAAATGCCACACGACAAGTTCTCACCCGGACTTTGGAAATCTTCTGCTTCTGTTGCTCTTCCATTTCCTGGATGGCTGATTTATTTGTTGTCAGAGATTGTATGGATGATTTAACCTGCTCCTGTGAATCAGAGAGAAAGGGGGTTAGACTATAAACATCCAACAAAACATTCAAACAAGTGATCGTAGTCGGTTTGCTTTTACCTTGTAGGTTTCAACAGCTTCTTTAACCGGTATGAAGCTGTGAGGCTTGTGTTCCCGCGCAGTTACACAAATCACACAGATCAGTTTCTTGTCCGTTTCACAAAACAGCTTCAGTTCTTCCCGATGTTCCTCGCAGAGATGTTTACTTTCCTTCTCTTCCGTATTCAGGCTCAGTGTTCGAGCTTTCTCAGACAGTCTCGCCAAGGCCCGATTAACTTTGAGGGTGCGGTCTGTAAACTCGTCTCTACATTCCGGGCAGGAGTTTCTCTCCTCTCTGTCCCAACTCTGTGTGATACAGGAGCGGCAGAAGTTGTGCCCACACTCCAGTGACACCGGATCGGTGAAGAAATCCAGGCAGATGGGACAAAGTGTCTCCTCCGTCCAACTGTCGACCTGCTCTTTAGAAGCTCTTTAGAAACTCCTGCCACTTCCTGGTTTGAAACTGCTTTCACTGATTGGGAGCTGCTGATCCCTTGTGATCCCTCTGTACCGCGAGTGCCCACCGCGTACGCTGCCGTCTGCAGCACATTTGCTGTAGGTTTCCAGGGTGAACGTGTTCTAAGTGATCGTGTCCTGGCCTCAAATACCCATGGAGGGGTTAGTGAGATGTTAAACAGACCGGGATATAAATGTAAACGCATGGAATGTTATGGGGAAGTTTATAGCAGGATAGAAAATTGTCTAAAAAGAAACTGAGGTGTAAAACGATAGTTAAATATAAACCTAGAGTGAAGTCGAGTCGGATTTATTGTAATCTGTACTGCGATGAACAGCTGCGATGAACAACTCATCACCGTTTCAGCTGCATCACACACACAAATACTCAGTGCTACACAAAATATTAATTAAACGCAAATTACAACCACATTACACATACATTCTGCAAGTTAGTAAAAACAAAATTAAAAACCGCTCCAAAGACAAGGCATTAATGCAAAACACAATTAAAAATAAACACATCCATGGCAGTGCAGGCGGTAGTGCAACTCGTGTGCGTTGGAAATGCCGTACATGATGCGAACAGTCAGGATACATTCTACAGCGCTGATGTGGAGGTTTCTTCGAGTATCAGGTTATATCCCGGAATATCCACAATACGACGACACAATCCGTATGGAACAAAGAACAGTCCGCATAGGAGCAGCCCTTCGGCCCACAGTGTCTGTGCCGAATATGATGCCAAGACCAACTCTTACCTGCTTGAACATAATCTATATCCTTCAATTACCTGCATACACGTGCCTGTCCAAACATCTCCTCACCGCCTGTCTCGTATCAGCCTCCACCACCACCCCTGGCAAAGCGTTCCAGAAACTCACCATCATTGGGGTAGAAAACCTGCCTCACACATCTCCTTTAAACGTTGCCCCTCTCATCCTATAGCTGTGCACTCTACTATTAAATATTTCCCTCTCGGTAAAAGGTTCTGATTGTGTAACCTGCCCACCCCTCTCATAATTTGATAGACTTCCATCAAGTCTCCCCTCAACCTCCGGTGATCCGGAGAAAACTTTCCATAGTCGGTCTGACCTCTCCATTCTCTCAATGAAATCATAATTCTGGTAAACCTGCTCTACATGGTTGCCAAGTACTTCATATCCACTTTCACATGTATGACTCTATCACCATCGACATTCCGGGTGCTCCGAAATAGGTGCGGGTGATGAGGAGCGGAGGGGGGAATGTGAGAGTAGGTGCAGGGTCAGAGTGAGAGGATAAGGAACAGGGAAATTAGGGCGGCGGTGGGCAGAATTGGTATTCAATGAGAGACGGCTGCGAGTTGAGACACACGGGACTGCAGATGCAAACTGCTGGATGAACGTAGCGGGTCAGGGGCTATCTGTGGCAAACTACAGTCCTACAGTACGATTGTTACACCTAAGGTACTGGAAGAGAGAAGGTGGGAGACAGTGAGAAAGGGAGGGAAGCATGGAATGCCAACGTCCCCGGGTGGTGTACCTCTTGTAAACAGGTTCATCCGCTTAGAAGCTGTTGGGACAGAAGACGTGAGCGGCGGACTGGCCTGTGATGCGAATAGGGCTGTTGAGCCATAACCAAAAAGGCCTAAGGCAGGCAAGGCCATTGTAGTGGGAGACTCCATCGTGAGAGGTATGGACAGGGGTTTCTGCGGCAACAGACGGGATGCGAGAATGGTGTGCTGCCTTCCCGGTGCCAGGATCCAGGATGTCACGGACAGAGTGCAGAAAATCCTCAAGGGCGAAGGTGAACATCCGGAAGTGGTAGTACATGTCGGCACAAACGATGTCGGAAAAAGGGGATGAATATTCTGCAGCGTGATTTTAGAGAGCTCAGAAAAATGTTGAAAAGCAGGGTTGTTATCTCCGGTTTGCTTCCAGTTCCCCGTGCTGGCGAGAGCAGGAACAGGGAGATACGGGACCTGAACGTGTGGCGGAGGAACTGGTGCACGGGGCAGGGATTTAGATTCTTAGATCACTGGGATCTGTTTTGGGGTAAGGGGGACCTGAACAAAAGGGACGGATTGCATCTTAACAGGTGTGGGACCAGCATTCTGGCAGGCAGGTTTGCCACTGCTACACGGGTGGCTTTAAACTGAATAAGGGTGTGGGGTGTCGAATGGGATAGTGGAGGATGGAGTTAAAGGGAAAGGGTTTCTTAAATGTGTGAGCGTAGAGACCGAGGGGTGTAAAATGAGGGTAGAAGAAATAGGTAGCAAGGTGAAAAGTAAAAGTGGCAGGCAGACAAAACCAGGGCAAAAATCAAAAAGGGCCACTTTTCAACATAATTGTATAAGGGGTAAGAGTGTTGTAAAAACAAGCCTGAAGTCTTTGTGTCTCAATGCAAGGAGCATTCGTAATAAGGTGGATGAGTTGAATGTGCAGATAGCTATTAATGACTATGATATAGTTGGGATCACGGAGAAATGGCTCCAGGGTGACCAAGGCTGGGAGCTGAACATCCAGGGATATTCAATATTCAGGAGGGATAGACAGAAAGGAAAAGGAGGTGGGGTAGCGTTACTGATTAGAGAGGGGATTAATGCAATGGAAAGGAAGGACATTAGTTTGGAGGATGTTGAATCGGTATGGGTAGAGCTGCAAAACACTAAGGGGCAGAAAACGCTGGTGGGTGTTGTGTACAGGCCACCTAACAGTAGTAGTGAAGTTGGAGATGGTATCAAACAGGAAATTAGAAATGCGTGCGACAAAGGCAAAACAGTTATAATGGGTGACTTCAATCTACATATATATTGGGTGAATCAAATTGGCAGGGGTGCTGAGGAAGAGGATTTCTTGGAATGTATGCGGGATAGTTATCTAAATCAACATGTAGAGGAACCAACGAGAGAGCAGGCTATTTTAGACTGGGTATTGAGTAATGAGGAAGGGTTAGTTAGCAATCTTGTTGTACGTGCCCCCTTGGGCAAGAGTGACCATAATATGGTTGAGTTCTTCATTAGGATGGAGAGTGACATTGTTAATTCAGAAACAATGGTTCTGAACTTAAAGAAAGGTAACTTTGAGGGTATGAGAAGTGAATTGGCCAAGATTGACTGGCAATTAATTCTAAAAGGGTTGACGGTGGATATGCAATGGAAGACATTTAAAGACTGCATGGATGAACTACAAAAATTGTTCATCCCAGTTTGGCAAAAGAATAAATCAGGGAAGTTAGTACATCCATGGATAACAAGGGAAATCAGGGATAGTATCAAAGCGAAGGATGATGCGTACAAATTAGCCAGAAAAAGCAGCATACCGGAGGACTGGGAGAAATTCAAAGACCAGCAGAGGAGGACAAAGGGCTTAATTAGGAAAGGAAAAATAGATTATGAAAGAAAACTGGCAGGGAACATAAAAACTGACTGCAAAAGTTTGTATAGATATGTGAAAAGAAAGCGATTAGTTAAAACAAATGTAGGTCCCTTGCAGTCAGAAACAGGTGAGTTGATCATGGGGAACAAGGATATGGCGGACCAATTGAATAACTACTTTGGTTCCGTCTTCACTAAGGAAGACATAAATAATTTGCCGGAAATAGCAGGGGACCGCGGGTCAAAGGAGTTGGAGGAATTGAGTGAAATCCAGGTTAGCCGGGAAGTGGTGTTGGGTAAATTGAATGGATTAAAGGCCGATAAATCCCCAGAGCCAGATAGGCTGCATCCCAGAGTACTTAAGGAAGTAGCTCCAGAAATAGTGGATGCATTAGTAATAATCTTTCAAAACTCGTTAGATTCTGGAGTAGTTCCTGAAGATTGGCGGGTAGCAAACGTAACCCCACTTTTTAAGAAGGGAGGGAGAGAGAAAATGGGGAATTACAGACCAGTTAGTCTAAAATCGGTAGTGGGGAAACTGCTAGAGTCAGTTATTAAAGATGGAATAGCAGCACATTTGGAAAGTGGTGAAATCATTGGACAAAGTCAGCATGGATTTACGAAAGGTAAATCATGTCTGACGAATCTTATAGAATTTTTCGAGGATGTAACTAGTAGCGTGGATAGGGGAGAACCAGTGGATGTGGTGTATCTGGACTTCCAGAAGGCTTTCGACAAGGTCCCACATAAGAGATTAGTATACAAACTTAAAGCACAAGGCATTGGGGGTTCAGTATTGATGTGGATAGAGAACTGGCTGGCAAACAGGAAGCAAAGAGTAGGAGTAAACGGGTCCTTTTCACAATGGCAGGCAGTGACTAGTGGGGTACCCCAAGGCTCAGTACTGGGACCCCAGCTATTTACAATATATATTAATGATCTGGATGAGGGAATTGAAGGCAATATCTCCAGGTTTGCGGATGACACTAAGCTGGGGGGCAGTGTTAGCTGTGAGGAGGATGCTAGGAGACTGCAAGGTGACTTGGATAGGCTGGGTGAGTGGGCAAATGTTTGGCAGATGCAGTATAATGTGGATAAATGTGAGGTTATCCATTTTGGTGGCAAAAACGGGAAAGCAGACTATTATCCAAATGGTGGCCGATTGGGAAAGGGGGAGATGCAGCGAGACCTGGGCGTCATGGTACACCAGTCATTGAAGGTAGGCATGCAGGTGCAGCAGGCAGTAAAGAAAGCGAATGGTATGTTAGCTTTCATTGCAAAAGGATTTGAGTATAGGAGCAGGGAGGTTCTACTGCAGTTGTACAGGGTCTTGGTGAGACCACACCTGGAGTATTGCGTACAGTTTTTGTCTCCAAATCTGAGGAAGGACATTATTGCCATAGAGGGAGTGCACAGAAGGTTCACCAGACTGATTCCTGGGATGTCAGGACTGTCTTATGAAGAAAGACTGGATAGACTTGGTTTATACTCTCTAGAATTTAGGAGATTGAGAGGGGATCTTATAGAAACTTACACAATTCTTAAGGGGTTGGACAGGCTAGATGCAGGAAGATTGTTCCCGATGTTGGGAAAGTCCAGGACAAGGGGTCACAGCTTAAGGATAAGGGGGAAATCCTTTAAAACCGAGATGAGAAGAACTTTTTTCACACAGAGAGTGGTGAATCTCTGGAACTCTCTGCCACAGAGGGTAGTTGAGGCCAGTTCATTGGCTATATTTAAGAGGGGGTTAGATGTGGCCCTTCTGGCTAAGGGGATCAGGGGGTATGGAGAGAAGGCAGGTACGGGATACCAAGTTGGATGATCAGCCATGATCATATTGAATGGCGGTGCAGGCTCGAAGGGCCGAATGGCCTACTCCTGCACCTAATTTCTATGTTTCTAAACATCAGGTGCCGTGGCGAGGCAGAGATTACGTTACTGAACGAGGAATCCAGAGTCACATCCAGAGACGCAAATTCAAGTGTCTCCACTGCACCTTAAATGAATGATTGAAATTAAATCCTTCTATCATGCAAATGTCTTTATTAATAGTTAATAAATGGTGGTAGTTGCAGCTTTTAAAAAGAACAGCGGTATAATTGCTGCCTTACGGCGCTTATAGCGCTAGAGAGCCGGGTGTTGTCTGTACGGAGTTTGTCGGTTCTCCCCGTGACCGCGTGGAGTTTCTCCCAGATCTTCGGTTTCCTGCCACACTCCAAAGACGCGCAAGTTTGTGGTTTACTTGGCTTTGGTATAAATGTAAATTGTCCCTAGTGTGTGTAAGATAGTGTTAGTGTGCGGGGATCGCTGGTCGGCGCGGACCCGGTGGGCTGAAGGGCCTGTTTCCACGCTGTATCTCTAAACTAAACTGCACTAAATACAGTTAATCGTCTCAAATTCATTTTTAAAAACTAGTTTGAGGATCGATGACCATAACACTCCTAAATTGTTGTATAAGATAGTTCCTCTTGGCTGAAGTTAAAATGTCCTTTGAAATGGCCGAGAAACCCATTCAGAGACCCATGAGGGGTGCGTAATAAATACTGGTCCTGCCCCGACACCCAAACCCATCACACCGGTTATGCGCATCTATTTAAATTAATCCTTTAATGAGGAAAAATCCTTAATAAGTAATTAATTTAAACATATTAAGGAATTACAGAAGCAGTTTACCCGCTCCAGTGATCTGGGTTCCATTAACTATTCATCTTTAATAGATTAAGGAAGTTTAATAATTCATTGTTTAAGAAGGAACTGCAGATGCTGGAAAATCGAAGGTACACAAAAAAGCTTCAGAAACTCAGCGGGTGCAGCAGCATTTATGGAGTGAAGGAAATAGGCAACGTTTCGGACCGAAACTGTCTGAAGAAGGGTTTCAGCCCGAAACGTTGCCTATTTCCATCACTCCATAGATGCTGCTGCACCCGCTGAGTTTCTCCAGCTTTTTTGTGTACCTTTAATAATTAATTAATAAGGTTATTAATACGGTGCCGGTTTCCAGCAGCAGGTGGCGACCCTGCGCCGTGAAACTGCACAATTCTTCAGACAGCTCGACATCACTCTGGTGATGGGAACCAGCACCACAATTAACGGAATTTCATCACATGCCTCAGTTGGAATGGCGGAGGCCCTAATGCGTCAAGAAAAACAAAGTTCTAGTCCAAAGGTAGACACAAAATGCTGGAGTAATTCAACGGGCCAGGCAGCATCTCCGGAGAGAGGGAATGGATGATGTTTCTGGTCGAGACCCTTCTTCAGAGACCTCGACCCGAAATGTCACCCATTCCCACTCTCCAGAATTGCTGCCTGTCCCTCTGAGTTACTCCAGCATTTTGTGTCTATCTTCGGTTTAAACCAGCATCTGCAGTCCCTTCCTAAAAAGTACTATTCCAATTAGGTGACACGGCGGCGTAGCGGTAGAGTTCCCGCCTCACAGCGCCAGACAGGCGGGTGCGATGCTGACTGCGGCTGCTGTCTGTACGGAGTTGATACATTCTCAATGTGGCCGCGTGGGTTTTCTCCGGGAGCTTCCGTTTCCGCCTACATTCTAAAGTCGGAGAGGTTTGTAGGTTATTTTCCCTCTATAATGTCCCTCGTGTGTAGCTCTGTACTGTCCTCACTTCAGGGGGTGCGCTCTTCAATTGCTATCTGTAGGCAGGAAGAAGCAGCACCGCGGTATGGTCGGATTTACCGAAGTGAAGGCGTGGGATAGAACGATAGGCATTCTTGATGGTGGTGTAACAGTGGTCGAGGGTGTTAGGTCCTCTGGTGCAGCAGGAGACATGTTGGTGGAAGTTGGGGAGTGCTTTCTTTAGGTTTGCCTTCTTGAAGTCCCCAGCAACAGTGGTAAATGCCTCGGAGTAAGACGTCTGGTGTTTGTTGACCACGGCGTGCAGCTCCTCCAGTCCCAGACGGATGTCTGCCTGGGGTGGGATGTAGACCGCAGTCAGGATAACGGAGGTGAATACTCTTGGGAGGTAGAAGGGACGGCACTTCACCGCCAGATGTTTGAGGTGTGGAGAGCAGGAGTTGGACAGGACTGCCACGTCTGAACCCCACGCAGAGTTGACCATGAGGCAGACACCCCTCCTCTCCCTTTCCCAGATGCCAGGGTACGGTCCATACGGTGGATGGAGAACCCTTCAGGCTGGACCGCTGAGTCTGGGGAGCTGGGGGTGAGCCATGTCTCTGTGTAACAGAACACAGAACATTCCCTCAGCTCCCTTTGATAAAGCAGTCTTGCCCTTAAGTCCTCCACTTTGTTTTCAAGGGACTGTACATTGGCCAGTAGGATAGTAGGGATAGGGGGCCGAAGTCCCCTTCGCTTCATTCTGACCTGGAGTCCTGCCCGTCGGCCACGTTTCCGGACACAATGGAGGCTTCCCCTTTGTTTCCAGGTACTGTACTTGCTGTACCTGCTGTTTCTGCGGACCTGCGCTGGAACGGGGATTCCCTCGCAGACTGCAGCTCCAGCTCCGTGACGAACAGGGGATTCCCTCAATGTCAGCAGCCTCAGCTCCAGCTCCGTTGTTCCTGGAAGATCCAGCTCGTCGGCTCTGGGGGACATCCCGGGGTCTCCAGGTACCGAACCTGTGATCCACAGTCGGGTCGGGAGTTCCACAGTCAGCGTGGGAAAGTTTAAAGTCCGGGGTTCCCACAGCTGCGGGAGATCGCGAAATTGCGAGAGACTTGAGGTGCTCAAGCAGCTTGTCCGAAACGGCACCGATTTCATCCGTTTTTCTGATCCAGGTAAGTTGTTGTAGTTGAGCCTTTTATTTTCCGGAGCTCCGCAAAAGTCGCCGCAGGTTTGCGCCATCTTGCCCAGGTATACCGAGTGTCGTTATGTTCAAATTGGTCTGTTCAAGATATCCATCGTTATTGATCATTCTTATTGCTCATTTTTGTAATGTGCATAACGGCTGTAGGTTGGTATTGTAGATGTTACCCCATATCTCCACACAGTAACTCAGATATTTGTTTTGAGAGAGGCAAGAATTGGAGGGGCAAGAGGTGGAGGTGTTGCATTGCTTATCAGGGAAGATATTACAGCAGTGCTTTGGCAGGATAGATTAGAGGGCTCGTCTAGGGAGGCTATTTGGGTGGAACTGAGAAATGGGAAAGGGGTAGCAACAATTATAGGGGTGTATTATAGACCGCCAAATGGGGAGCGAGAATTGGATGAGCAAATATGTAAGGAGATTGCAGATATTAGTAGTAAGCACAAGGTAGTGATTGTGGGAGATTTCAATTTCCACACATAGACTGGGAAACACATTCTGTAAATGGGCTGGATGAGTTGGAGTTTGTAACATGTGTGCAGGATCGTTTTTTGCAGCAATACATAGAAGTACCTACTAGAGAAGGGGCGGTGCTGGACCTCCTGTTAGGAAATGAGACGGGTCAGGTGGCAGAGGTAAGCGTTGGGGAACAGTTCGGGACCAGTGATCACAATACCATTAGTTTCAATGTAATTATGGAGAGGGGCAGAACAGGACCTAGGGTTGAGATTTTTGATTGGAGAAAGGCTAACTTTGAGGAGATGCGAAAGGATTTAAAAGGAGTAAATTGGGACATTTTGTTTTATGGGAAAGATGTGGAAGAGAAATGGAGGACATTTAAAGATGACATTTTAAGAGTATAGAATCTTTATGTCCCTGTTCGGTTGAAAGGAAATAGTAAAAATAGGAAAGAGCCATGGTTTTCAAGGGAAATTGGACACTTGGTTCGGAAAAAAGGGAGATCTACAATAATTATAGGCAGCATGGAGTAAATGAGGTGCTTGAGGAGTATAAAGAATGTAAAAAGAATCTCAAGAAAGAAATTAGAAAAGCTAAAAGAAGATATGAGGTTGCTTTGGCAAGTAAGGTGAAAGTAAATCCAAAGGGTTTCTACAGCTATATTAATAGCAAAAGGATAACGAGGGATAAAATTGGTCCATTAGAGAGTCAGAGTGGAAGCTATCTGCAGAGCCAAAAGAGATGGGGGAGATATTGAACAATTTATTTTCTTCGGTATTCACCAAGGAGAAGGATATTGAATTATGTGAGGTAAGGGAAACAAGTAGAGTAGCTATGGACACTATGAGATTCAAAGAAGAGGAAGTACTGACACTTTTGAGAAATATAAAAGTGGATAAGTCTCCAGGACCGGACAGGATATTCCCTAGGACATTGAGGGAAGTTAGTGTAGAAATAGCAGGGGCTATGACAGAAATATTTCAAATGTCATTAGAAATGGGAATAGTGCCAGAGGATTGGCGTAGCGCGCATGTTGTTCCATTGTTTAAAAAGGGGTCCAAGAGTAAACCTAGCAATTATAGACCTGTTAGTTTGACGTCAGTGGTGGGAAAATTAATGGAAAAGATACTTAGAGATAATATATATAAGCATCTGGATAAACAGGGTCTGATTAGGAACAGTCAACATGGATTTGTGCCTGGAAGGTCATGTTTGACTAAACGTCTCGAATTTTTTGAAGAGTTTACTCAGGAAATTGATGAGGGTAAAGCAGTGGATGTTGTATATATAGACTTCAGTAAGGCCTTTGACAAGGGTCCTCATGGAAGGTTGGTTAAGAAGGTTCAATGGTTGGGTATTAATGGTGGAGTAGCAAGATGGATTCAACAGTGGCTGAATGGGAGATGCCAGAGAGTAATGGTGGATGGTTATTTGTCAGGTTGGAGGCCAGTGACTAGTGGGGTGCCACAGGGATCTGTGTTGGGTCCACTGTTGTTTGTAATGTACATCAATGATATGGATGATGGTGTGGTAAATTGGATTAGTAAGTATGCAGATGATACTAAGATAGGAGGGGTTGTGGATAATGAAGTCTACAGAGAGATTTATGCCAGTTGGAAAAGTGGACTGAAAGATGCCAGATGGAGTTTAATGCTGATAAGTGTGAGGTGCTACATCTTGGCAGGACAAATCAAAATAGGAAATGGTAAATGGTAGGGAATTGAAGAATGCAGGTGAACAGAGGGATCTGGGAATAACTGTGCACAGTTCCCTGAAAGTGGAATCTCATGTAGATAGGGTGGTAAAGAAAGCTTTTGGTGTGCTGGCCTTTATAAATCAGAGCATTGAGTATAGAAGTTGGGATGTAATGTTAAAATTGTACAAGGCATTGGTGAGGCCAATTCTGGAGTATGGGGTACAATTTTGATCGCCTAATTATAGGAAGGATGTCAACAAAATAGAGAGAGTACAGAGGAGATTTGCTAGAATGTTGCCTGGGTTTCAGCAACTAAGTTACAGAGAAAGGTTGAACAAGTTAGGGCTTTATTCTTTGGAGCGCAGAAGGTTAAGGGGGGACTTGATAGAGGTCTTTAAAATGATGAGAGGGATAGATAGAGTTGACGTGGATAAGCTTTTCCCACTGAGAGGAGGGAAGATGCAAACAAGGAGACATGACTTGAGACTTAAGGGACAGAAGTTTAGGGGTAACATGAGGGGGGACTTCTTTACTCAGAGAGTGGTGGCTGTGTGGAATGAGCTTCCAGTAAGATGGTGGCGGCAGGTTCGTTTTTATCATTTAAAAATAAATTGGATAGTTATATGGACGAGAAAGGAATGGAGGGTTATGGTCTGAGCGCAGGTATATGGGACTAGGGGAGAATACGTGTTCGGCACGGTCTAGAAGGGTCGAGATGGCATGTTTCCGTGCTGTAATTGTTATATGGTTATATGGCAATATGAGTGTATTATACAGAGTATATATAATACACTCAGGGTAGAACTAGTGTATGGATGATCGCAGTATAAGAAGGGACTGCAGATGATGGTTTAAACCGAAGATAGACACAAAATGCTGATCATCCAACACACCGGGCCAGGCAGCATCTCTGGATAGAAGGAATGGTGGATCTCGACCCGAAACGTAACCCATTCATACTCTGTGATGCTGGCTGGGCTTGTATACTCTGGAGTTTAAAAGAATGAAAGGAGATCTTATGGAAACATATAAGAAGGGTTTCGGCCCGAAACGTCACATATTTCCTTCGCTCCATAGATGCTGCTGCACCGCTGAGTTTCTCCAGCATTTTTTGTGTACCTAAGATTATTAAGGGTTTGGACACGCTAGAGGCAGGAAACCTGTTCCTGGGAATCCAGAACCAGTGGCCACAGTTTAAGATTAATGGTTAAGCCATTTAGAACGGAGATGAGGAAACACTTTTTCGCACAGAGAGTTATGGGTCAGTGGAATTCTCTGCCTCAGATGGCGGTGGAGGCCGGTTCTCTGGATACTTTCACGAGAGAGTTAGATCGGGCTCAAAGATAGCGGAGTCAGGGGATATAGAAACATAGCAACATAGAAATTAGGTGCAGGAGTAGGCCATTCGGCCCTTCGAGCCTGCACCGCCATTCAATATGATCATGGCTGATCATCCAACTCAGTATCCCGTACCTGCCTTCTCTCCATACCCTCTGATCCCCTTAGCCACAAGGGCCACATCTAACTCCCTCTTAAATATAGCCAATGAACTGGCCTCAACTACCCTCTGTGGCAGAGAGATCCAGAGAGTCACCACCCTCTGTGTGAAAAAAGTTTTTCTCATCTCGGTTTTAAAGGATTTCCCCCTTATCCCTAAGCTGTGCCCCTTGTCCTGGACTTTCCCAACATCGGGAACAATCTTCCTGCATCTAGCCTGTCCAACCCCTTAAGAATTTTGTAAGTTTCTATAAGATCCCCTCTCAATCTCCTAAATTCTAGAGAGTATAAACCAAGTCTATCCAGTCTTTCTTCTTAAGACAACCCTGACATCCCAGGAATCAGTCTGGTGAACCTTCTCTGCACTCCCTCTATGGCAAAAATGTCCTTCCTCAGATTTGGAGACCAAAACTGTACGCAATACTCCAGGTGTGGTCTCACCAAGACCCTGTACAACTGCAGTAGAACCTCCCTGCTCCTATATTCAAATCCTTTTGCTATGAAAGCTAACATACCATTCGCTTTCTTCACTGCCTGCTGCACCTGCATGCCTACTTTCAATGACTGGTGTACCATGACACCCAGGTCTCGCTGCATTTCTCGCTGCATGATATGGGGAGAAGGCAGGAAGGGGGTATTGATTGTGGATCATTAGCTATGATCACATTGAATGGCTGTGCTGACTCGAAGGGCCGAATGGCCTACTCCTGCACGTATTGTCTATTGTCTATTGTTCCGTTGACCCACCATCCTTTCTAAGAAAAGGTTGCCCCTTAGGTTCATATTAAATCTTTACTATCTGAGTCCTGTCTGAACTCCAACTATGTTTTAATTCTGTCCTGATGAAGAGTTTATTTAGATTTTGAACCTATCTTCTTGACATTAGGCCACTTTTAACATCTTCCTGAAGATTTACGAGGATGTTGCAGGGACTAGAGGGTGTGAGTTATCGGGAGAGGTTGAGAAGTCTGGACCTATCTTTATTGGAGAGCAGCAGGATGAGGGGAGATCTTATAGAGGTGTACAGACTCGTGAGTGGAATAGATTGGGTAGATGCACAGAGTGTATTGCCCAGAGTTGGGGAATCAAGGACCAGAGGACATACATTTAAATGTAAATTGGAAAAAAATTAATAGGAATCTGAGGGGTAACTTTTCCACACAGAGGGTGGAGGGACTATGGAACAAACTGCTAGAGGATGTGGTTGAGGCTGGGACTACCACAACATTTAAAACACAGTTAGACAGGTAAATGGATAGTTCTGGTTTGGAGGGATATGGACCCTACGCAGGCAGGTGGGACTAGCAAAGCATGGGACATGATGGCTGGTGTGGGGAAGTTGGGCCGGAGGGCCTGTTTCCACGATGCATCACTGTATTACTAGGTCATATTGCAGTCTGGGTTGATCTGCATGATGTGAGTGCCGTCTCTTATGGTGAGTAAAATAAGCGCTATATTTAAAATCCAAATTACCCTTTTTTTAATTTAAGAGGCCCGTTACAAAATTAAGGTTTATTGTTCAAATTCAATCAGCTCTGATTTGTTTTTGTTTTAATTTAGGTTACAGTTCCGCTTCATGTTGGTAGCCCATGCTTTCCCTCTCCCTCCATTCCCCACCCTTGGCAGTTCTCCGACCAGTTTGAGTATAGGAGCAAAGAGGTTCTTCTGCAGTTGTACAGGGCCCTAGTGAGACCACACCTGGAGTATTGTGTGCAGTTTTGGTCCCCTAATTGGAGGAAGGACATTCTTGCTATTGAGGGAGTGCAGCGTAGGTTTACACGGTTAATTCCCGGGATAGTCAAATGCTGAGAGAATGGAGCGGCTGGGCTTGTACACTCTGGAATTTAGAAGGAAGAGAGGAGATCTTAATGATTATCAAGTGTTTATATACGCTGGAGGCAGGAAACATGTTCCCGATGTTGGGGGAGTCCAGAACCAGGTGCCACAATTTGAGAATAAGGGGTAAACAATTTAGAACGGTGGTGAGGAAACACCTTTTCACACAAAGAGTTGTGAGTCTGTGGAATTCTCTGCCTCAGAGGATGATGGAGGCCGGTTCTCTGGATGCTTTCAATAGAGAGCAAGATAGGGCTCTTAAAGATAGCGGAGCCAGAGGATAAAGAGGGAGGGCAGGAACGGGGTACTGATTGGGGATGACCAGCTATGTCACATTGAATGGCGGTGCTGGCTCGAAGGGCCGAATGGCCTACTCCTGCACCTATTGTCTATTGACTGTCCTTCTGATTACATTGTTTCCATGGCTGCTTTGTTCTCACCTTCTCCCAACGAACAATGGTCTATGCAACATGTTCCTTGATAGAGTCATAGAGTGATAGTGTGGAAACGGGGGCTTCGGCCCACCTCACCCACACCGGCCAACAATGTCCCAGCTATCCTAGTCCCACTTGCCTGCGCTTGGTACATAACCCTCCAAACCTGTCCTGTCCATGTACCTGTCCAACTGTTTCTTAAACGATAGGATAGTCCCAGCTTCAACTCGCGCATCTGGCAGCTTGTTCCGTACACCCACCGCTGTGTGAAAAAAGTTACCTCTCGGATTCCTATTAAATATTTTCCCCTTCACCTTGAACCTGTGTCCTCTGGTCCTCGTTCCCTGAACTCTGGGTAAAATACTCTGTGCATCTTCCAGATCTATTCATCTCATGATTGTGTACACCTCTATATGATCTCTCCTCAACCTCCTACGCTCCATGGAATAGAGACCCAGCCTACTTAACCTGTCCCCATAGCTCACACCCTCTAGTCCTGGCAACATCCTCGTAAATCTTCTCTGAACCCTTCCAAGCCGAAGCTCTGTATTTCCCTCACCCCTGATGCCCAGTCTGAAGAAGGGCATCGGACACGTCACCCATCGCTTCTCTCCAGGGATGCTGCCTGTCCCGCTGAATGACATCAGCATTTTCTGTTTATCTTGAGTAACACTTGCTGTGAATAGGATGTCCCCTTTTACGTCACCAAGCATAGGCCCAGCCTCCTAAACATAGAATATAGAACAGGACACAAGATAGACACACAAAGCTGGAGTAACTCAGCGGGACAGGCAGCATCTCCGGGGAGAAGGAGTAGGTGACGTTTCGGATCGAGACCCTCCTTCAGACTCGAAACGTCAACCATTCCTTCTCTCCAGAGATGCTGCCTGTCCCACTGAGTTACTCCAGCTTTTTTGTGTCTATCTTCTGTTCAAAGCAGCTTCTTCACTTCCTTCCTACATAATTCATCTTTATGTTTTATTCATTTCAGGAGGAAATCTCTCGGAAGAGCAGGTAGACAATTTCATCTCTGAATCTTTATACCACTTGGACAAGTGTTTACAATGATCAATTTATAACGGACTATTTACATTTTTGCCCCTTAACGAAATAGGTCATAAAATGTCGGTGACTGGAGGCAGCCTCTCGATGGGACATTTCAACTACACTTTACCGTTTGCTGCGTGGAGAGAATATATTGCTACTGTTAAATCTAGTTAGCATTTCGTCACAATTTGATTTGTAAAGGTCAAGGTGGTATTTTACTAACTTCGAGCGACACAGCGGTGTACCGGATAGATTTACTGCCTCAAGGAGCCAGAGACTCGGGGTTCGATCCTATCCTCGTCTGGTGTGATACCTATGTGTTCAGTTCTGGGCACCGTGTTAGAAGAAAACTGTTGTCAAGCTGGAAAGGGCACATAGAAGATTTAGACAATAGACATTAGACGATAGGTGCAGGCATAGGCCATTCAGTCTTTCAAACCAGCACAGCCATTCAATATGATTGTTGCTGATCATCCACAATCTGAGGAGAATGGGGTTTAAAGGGAAAGATAGATCAGCCATGAACGAATGGCGGAGTAGACTTGATGGGCAGAATGGCTTATTTCTGCTCCTAGAACTTGTATGAATAGTTATGGAGCACCTTGGGGAGATCTTTAAGAAGGATAACCAGCCATTCTTGTGGAATTCTCTGGATGCTTTCAAGAGAGATTTAGATAGAGCTCTTAAAGGTAGCGGAGTCAGGGAATATGGTGAGAAGGTTAGACCAGGGTACTGAATGTGGATGATCAGCCATGATCATGTTGAATGGCGGTGCTGGCTCAAGGGGCCGAATGGCCTACTCCTGCACCTATTGTCTATAGTCTATTATCATTTGCAGATCTTCTCGTTAACAGCAGAAGGAGGTCCCTGGGGCCAATGTTCAAGAATTCCAGCTCCAATCCTTCACCGTAGCAACCCACCTGGATCTCTCTATTAGAGTGATTATATTAGCCTACAAATCCTCACATACCACAGACCCTCTAATTATCTGCTTCTGCCCCCAGACTCTGTGACCCTGGATGAGGATAGCGCGCATCCGGAGCTCACTGATGAATGTGAGATTGACCGGGGTCAGGACAAGCCTCGGCAACAACAGGAAGAAGTTTCTGGAATGTCTCTGAACGCTGGGATCGGAGGGATTCACATCGGGGAGACATTAGTGGGAGGTGGAGGTGGCGGGGAGTCGCCGCTGGAGTCTGTGAGTCCTCGCAGAGTCTGTGGAGAGGAAGAGATGGGTCGAGCTGAAACCAGAGGAAGGATTCTGGACCATCGAGAGATATCACGAGGAGGTTTCCGCAAGCAATTCTTCCCAGACCCCTATCTCAGCCGGTCCCGTTCCCGGGAGGGTGGGAGTTTACCTCAGTTAGGAATCGCAGTCAGTCACATTTTATGATGCGGACACCAAGTTCCACTTCCACACCTTCACCGGGAATAAATTTGTGGGGAAAATGTATCCCTTCTTTGGTGTTTGGGATGAAAATCAATGGATGATGATATGCTTCATTCCCTGCTCGAATCAGTAAAAGGGTCGGGCCCCGGGACCGGCGTTATGAGCGGGGCTGAGGGGTTGTCTTTGGCTGTGGGGCAGAAACCGTGCGGAAAACAGGTTGGCGCTGAACCGGTTGTATTTAATCCCCAAATTTCACGTCGCAATAGACCAGTATAAATATCACTGTGGGTTTGTGCATTTGCGCATTTGTTCAATGGATCATCATTAGTGAAGGAATGGCGTGTGTGAGATCAGTCACAACATTCTGGGCTAACTCAGCGGGGACAGGCAGCATCTCTGGAGAGAAGGAATGGGTGAAGTCTCGGGTCGAGACCCTTCTTCACACTAGTGTGAGTGGAAAGGGAAACGGGAGGTAAGGTGTGAGATTAGTGATGGCCAATAGCACCAATGCACAAACGGTCTCCCACTCCCAGCCTATTCAGAGGCGCTTTGCCGTGGGGGGGGGGGAGGGGAAATAATGAATGACTACGTTTATTGGCCAAGTATTCACATACAAGGAATTAGCCTTGGTGCTCCGCCCACATGTGACAACGACATACAGCGAAAGTTAGGAATGACACATAAAACATGAATAATAAAACACACTCACACACACACACACACACACACACACACACACACATGCACACACACACACACACACATGCACACACACATGCACACACACACACACACACACACACATGCACACACACACACATGCACACACTCACACACACACACACGCACACACACACACCCACACACACACACACACACACACCCACACACACACACACACACACCCACACGCTCACACACACACACACATGCACACACACACACTCACACACTCACACACACCCACGCACACACACACATGCACACACACACACACACACACCCACACATCCACACACACACACACACACCCACGCACACACACCCACACACACACACACACATGCACACACACACACCCACGCACACACACACACCCACACACCCGCGCACACACACCCACGCACACACACACACGCACACACACCCACACACATGCACACACACCCGCACACGCACACATACACACACACACACACAGAAAAATGAACATACAGTAATAGTGCAATAATAATAATAGTCTATGCTGTTCAGAGCCCATTTGAAGTTGTGGTGTCTAATGGCTGTTGGGAAGAACCTGTTCCTGAACCTGGACGTTACAGTTTCCAGGCTCCTGTACCTTCTACCCGATGGCAGAGGTGAGATGAATGTGTGGGCAGGGTGGTGTGGATCTTTGATGAAGCTGGCTGCCTTTTTGAGGCAGCGACCCCGGAAAATCGCTTCGATGGTGGGGAGGTCAGAACCCGTGATGGACTGGGTAGTGTTCACAACTTTTGGTAGTCTTCTTCGCTCCTGGGCTTTTCATGTTGCCGAACCAGGCCATGATGCAACCAGTCAACATGCTCTCTAATGCACACATGTAGAGGTTGAAGAGAACAATTCACAGAAGCAAATTAATCCCCAAACCTGCACGTGTGGGAAACGGGAGAAACGGCTCACCCGGAGAAAACGCACGTATGTGACGGGTTGAGATAACAACGTGGTCCGAATGGAATCCGAGTCGGTGACGCTGTGAGGCAGTAACTCCACCGCAGAACAAGTGATTCTCCAGCATATTTAGTGTTTGTACGCGACTAAGTGGGACCCGTTGGGTCCCAGCATCACACGGGAGGGCTGGACACCCAACACAATATTCCACCTCTGCAGCAATTCCAATATTGCTGGCCAGTGGGAGGAGGGCTTTCTGTTGCACTAGTATGAGTGTTGTGGGCCGAAGGTACTGATTTCCAGAGTGCTACTATGAGTCTTGTGGGCCGAAGGTACTGATTTCCAGAAATTGTGCCCAAAACAGGTGACAGACAGTAAGAGAGAGAAGGGGGAGAGTGTGGACTTAATGGATTATTGGGCTGGCAGTTCACTAACTCACGGCTCGTGGGCTGGCAGTGCAGTCACTCACGCCTGGTACGCTGCCAGTTCACTCAGTCATCCCACCGACCTTCACCCTCTCCCCCCCCCCCCCACTCTGCTCCTTGCCATTCCCCTCCCACCCACACATTCAGTGCATCTCCAAACAACCTCCCCCCCCCATGCACTCTTAGTGGCTCTCCCACAGAGCAGCCATTCCTGCCTATTAGGTTCTATTGTGATGAAGAACACAGAGCATTAAAAGTGCAAAACGGTTTTATTAAAATGTGAATGACAAAATAAAATATGAGAACAATTTAAATTATAAAGATGAGATTTATTAAGCTTTTACTTGTTGTGTCTTGTTGCGTCTTGTTGTGATCTGCTGCTCACTGCCTCCTGATGACTATTTCCTGTTGATAAAAATACACAATTTTAATATACAGAAAGTCAGCGGTCAAATTTTAAGAAGGAAAATCTGAGAATTTATCTCAGAAGTCATCATTCAACGAAGCACGCTATTAATTACAACATTCTTGTGCGATGTTCCATCCTTCAGGAAACCTTTGATATTTCCCTTCATATTTCTCTTGAGTTAGTATGTTGTGCCAAAGGTACTGGTTTCCAGAGGGCTAGTATGGAGTTTGTGGGCGGAATGGATTTTTGGGCTGGCAGCTCAGTCACTAAGGCTTGTACTGGCAGAGGGGCACCAAAATGCTTAGTGTTGCTGAAGACATCTGGAAACGTTCTGTCCACAACTTCAAAGCATTCTCTCCTAATCATTGGACATTCATCCCAAACAATGACTTTCACTTGCCTCGTGAAATGTGCCGTCTTAGAGTTCTGCTCGATGTTGCACAATGTATCCTCGGCCACTTGGATGGGTATCTTGAATCGAGAATGTGTAGTTCTTCCACCAGGCAGAAATGTAGCTGCTATCCTAGAGGATACTACAGCAATAGCCACATCACCTTGACCTCTAACATTTCCTGACATGATGTTGAGAAAGCAGCCTAAAGACAATCTCAGTTGTTAATGAACACTGCAGATTTTGTGCAAAATATTTTTTTGAGGCGGGGGCTGTCAGGGTGGGGTGGGGGGTGGTAAACATCGTGCAGCCAAGGGAGGGGCACAGCTTCAGACGGGGGTTCTCGTGAGCTGATGAGAAGGGGGTGGGGTCATGCAGGGGATGAGGGCGGCTTCAGTACGGGGTGCATCCTATAGCCAGGCGGAGGGCAGCATCTTGAGGTGCGGGATGTCAGTGGAGGAGAGGGGACAGTGAGCGATTTACTCAAGACCTGTGGACTAACTCACCGCCTTGGGATTAACTCATGTCCTTTAGACTGACTGACTCTCACGGCTTGTGGACCGACTGATGCCTGACTTCCGGAGTCACGTCCGACTTTTGTAAACTGAAAACGGTAACATCTACATTGAGGAACAGCTTCTTCCTGACAGCCATCACACTATTAAATTTAACAAATAAGCTCTGAACTACGAAATACTATATTATTTCACACACACACACACACACACACACACACATATATTCACAAGCACTTACACACATATGCACACACATATATTCATAAACACACACACACATATATTTACACACACACACATATTCACTCACACACATATTCGTACACACACACATATTCACACACATATTCACACATACACAAACACAGTCACACACACACACATTCTCATACACATATTCATAGACTCATTCACGCACACACAAACTCAATCACACACACACACACACGGACTCACTCGTTCCATACACCCACCACTCTCTGTGTGGAAAAGTTGCCCCTCAGGTTCCTATTAAAACTTTCCCCCTTCACCTTAAACCTATGTCCTCTGGTCCTCGATTCCCCTACTCTGGGCAAGAGACTCTCTGTGTCTACCCGATCTATTCCTCTCATGATTTTGTCACACCTCTATAAGATCACCCCTCATCCTCCTGTGCTCCAAGGAATAGAGTCCTAGCCTGCCACAACCTCTCCATATACTTCAGGCCCCTCTAGTCCTGGCAACATCCTCATAAATCTTCTCTGAACCCTTTCCAGCTTGAGGACATCTTTCCTATAACACGGTGCCCAGTACTGAACACAAGACCCTCAATGTGGCCTCACCAATGTCTTGCACAACTGCAACGTGACCTCCCAACCTCTATACTCAATACTCTGACTGATGAAGGCCAATGTACCAAAAGCCTTCTTGATCACCCTGTCCTACCTGTGAGAATTGTCTCTAGTGTGTGTAGGATAGTGTTAGTGTACGGGGTGATTGCTGGTCGGTGTGGACTCGGTGGGCCGAAGGGTCTATTTCCGTGCTGTATCTCTAAACTAAACAAGTGTGTGAACGGGCGATCACTGGTCGGTGTGGACTCGGTGGGCCGAAGAGCCTGTTTCTGCGTTGTACCCCTGTTGTTGTTCTTGCAAGCAGATGAGAGCGTGCCCCTAATTCTCGAGACTGTTCCTCGTCTTTGCGTCGAAAGTTCGGAGTCTCAGCTATCTGGCGACAGGGAAGATGGAGGTCAAAAGATGCTCGTCCCTCTGCACCTGCCCGCGTTTGACCCATATCCCTCAAAACCAGCACAGAAATAGTCTCTCAGCCCCAACTCTCTCTCTCTCTATCCCCCTCTCTTCCCTCCCTCTCTCGCTTCCCCTCCTCTCTCTCTCTCCCCCCTCTCTACCCCCCCCCCCCACTCTCTCTCTCTCTCAGTACCTAAGAAGGCAGTGGAGGTCAATTCTCTGGAGGCTTTCAAACGAGAGTAAGATAGTGAATGCCGGTTCTTGCTCGAAGGGTCAAATGGCCTACTCCTACACCTATTGTCTCTCCGCCCTCTTTCTCTCAGCCGTCCTGAGCCTACCCAGTCCAGACCTCCCTGGCATTGTTGAGCCTATTGCCCCCCCTCCCTGGCCTAACTGGACCAAGGTCTGCACTCCCCGCCTACTTGGTCCGATTCCAGCCAACTTCAGCTCAGTCCAGTGAATAGTTCGGCCAATGTGGGTCATCCTTGGCTTGATTTTAATGAGAGAATAGACAATAGGTGCAGGAGTTGGCCATTCGGCCCTTCGAGCCAGCACCGCGCCATTCAATGTGATCAAGATTGTTCATCCACTATCAGTTCCCCATTCCTACCTTCTCCCCACATCCCCTGACTCCACAATCTTCAAGAGATCTATCCAGCTCCCTCTTTTATGTTTCCAGGGAACCGGCCTCTGCAGCCCTCTGAGGCAGAGAATTCCACACTCACAACTCTCTTGGTGAAAAAGTATTTCCTCATCTCCGTTCTAAATGGCTTACCCCTTATTCTTAAACTGTGGCCCCCGGTTCTGGACTCCCACAACATCGGGAACATGTTCCCTGCCTCTAGAGTGTCCAAACCCTTAATAATGTTATATGTTTCAATAAGATCTCCTCTCATTCTTCTAAATGCCAGATTATACAAGCCCAGCCGCTCCATTGTCTCAGCATATGACAGTCCCAACATCCCGGGAATTAATCTTGTGAACCTATGCTGCACTCCCTCAACAGCAAGAATGTCCTCCCTCAAATTTGGAGACCAAAACTACACACAATACTCCAGGTGTGGTATCGGTAGGGCCCTGTACAACTGCCTGATTAACAAGGACCCCCAGATGCCATTGCACTTCCCCTTTTCCAATCTTGACACCATTTAGATAATAATATTCCTTCTTCTTTTTGCTACCAAAGTGGATAACCTCACATTTGTCTAAATTAACAATCATCTGCCATGCATCTGTCTACTCACCCAAGCAGTCCAAGTCACCCTGCATTCTCATAGCATCCTCCTCACAGTTTACACTGCCACCCATCCTTGTGTCATCTGCAAATTTGATAATGTTATTTGTAATCCCTTAATCTAAATCATTAATGTATATTGTAAATAGCTACGGTCCAAGCACCGACTGAGCCTTGCTGTACCACACTAGTCACTGTCTGCCATTCTGAAAGGGACCCGTTAATCCCTACTCTTTGTTTCCTGTCTGCCAACCACTTCTCTATCCATGACAGCACTCTACCCTCAATACCACGTGCCCTAATTTTGCCCACTAATCTCCTATGTGGGACCTTCACAAATGCTTTCTGAAAGTCCAGGTACACTACATCCACTGGCCCTTCCTTATCCATTTTCCGAGTTACATCCTCAAAAAATTCCAGAAGATTAGTCAAACATGAATTCCTCTTTGTAAATCCATGCTGACTCGGACCGATCCAGTTACTGCTATCCAAATGTGCCGCTATTTCATCTTTTATAATTGACTCCAGCATCTTCCCCACCTTTGATGTCAGGCTAACTGGTCTATAATTCCCCGTTTTCTCTCTCCCGCCTTTCTTAAAAAGTGGGATAACATTAGCAACCCTCCAATCCACAGGAACTGATCCTGAATCTATAGAACATTGGAAAATTGTCACCAATGCGTCCACAATTTCTAGAGCCACTTCCTTAAGCACCCTGGGATGCAGACCCTCAGGCCCTGGGGATTTATCAGCCTTCAGTCACATCAGTCCACCCAACACCATTTCCTACCTAATGTGGATTTCCTTCAGTTCCTCCATTACAACAGATCCTCTGCCCACTAGTACATCAGGAAGATTGTTTGGGTCCTGCTAAGTGAAGACGGATCCAAAGTACCTATTCAATTCATGTGACATTTCGATGATCCCCATAATAAATTCACCTTTTTCAGTCATCAAGGGTGTAACTTTGGTCTTAATAAATTTTTTCCTCTGCTATCTAAATTTGCCGTTATTACTACTTTACTAATTAACTCCAGCATCTTCCCACCACCGCTGTCAGGCTAACTGGTCTATAATTCCCCGTCATCCCTACAAGCTGAAATAGTAACATTTGCAGCTATGATAGTAACAGCCATACCTCCCACTCAGGTCGGCATGGAAAATCTGTTCTCCGCACTGAAAATAATTAAATCAGATTTAAGGGCTTCAATGAAAGAGGATCTGGTAGAAGCAATTCTGTTCCGAAGGGAATTCTGTAATTCCCACAACATCATACTTGACCATTCAGTTCCCAGCCCTGGCCCTCTTGCAGCCATGGCTCTGTAATTCCCACAACATCATCCTTGACCATTCAGTTCCCAGCCCTGGCCCTCTTGCAGCCATGGCTCTGTAATTCCCACAACATCATACTTGACCATTCAGTTCCCAGCCCTGGCCCTCTTGTAGCCATGGCTCTGTAATTCCCACAACATCATACTTGACAATTTCTAACTGAGCCACAAGCTCGTCCACTTCATTTCTTATTATTTGTGCATTCATATATAATACTTTTCATCCATTACTCCTCTCACCTTTCACATCCATTCCTATTTCACTTGGCCTTACTCTCCTATCCCTTCCTGCCCCGTTAATTCTGCTGTTTTGCTTCCCTTTTCCTGGCCTGTCTTTCCCTTTAACTCCATCCTTGTACCCTTGCACCGCGGCCTCCCCCGCCAGGAGGCGCTACAGCCGGAGGACCAGAGGGCGCCCAGACCTCCTTCCCTGCCTCACTCACTGCTGACTCACATCCCCCTCCCCCCACCACGTCCGCACGCCTCGGCCTCGGGCTCCGCCTCCTCGGGTCACGGGCCGCAGGATCGCCCACGAGCGGCGGCGGCGACTGTTCTCACCTGAGCTGCGGCGCGACGACGCTCCAGGGCTGCAGGATCACGTCACGTGACCGGCGACCAGGTTCCGCCTCCTCCCTCCTCCCCACTGACGGGCAGCGCCAGCGGCCAATGGGAGCAGGTTCCGCTTTCCCCGGGCCCGACGTCACAAAGAACCAGGACCCGCCCCCTCCTTGCGTCCGACCAATCAGAGCCGCGACCCCGCCGCAGGAGACCGCATCCTGTAGGCCGAGCCGCCGCCAGGTGCCGCTACAGTCATAGAAACATAGAAACATAGAAATTAGGTGCAGGAGTAGGCCATTCGGCCCTTCGAGCCTGCACCGCCATTTAATAT
Organism: Leucoraja ocellata; assembly: GCA_036785375.1. Taxonomy (NCBI): domain Eukaryota; kingdom Metazoa; phylum Chordata; class Chondrichthyes; order Rajiformes; family Rajidae; genus Leucoraja; species Leucoraja ocellata. The sequence goes on from JAWMAR010004863.1 coordinate 31,538, forward strand.
GATCATGGCTGATCATCCAACTCAGTATCCCGTAGTCAGAGGACCAGAGTGTGTCCCTTGACCCCGCGGCTCCTACACCACGTGGGGGGTGGGGGGGGGGGGGGGGGGAGGACAATGAGAGCAGCTGCAGATGCTGCAAACCTGAGATAAAACCTCAAGGGGGAGCCAGACTACAAAATGCTGCAGTAACTCAGTGACACGGGCAGCATCTCTGGAGAGAAGGAATGGGCGACGTTTCAAGGTCGAGACCCGTCCTCAGACTGAGAGTCACAGGAGTGACATCGACGGTGATGTGGAGTGAAAAGCTTCTACATAGAAACATAGACAATAGGTGCAGGAGGAGGCCATTCGGCCCTTCAAGCCAGCACCGCCATTCAATATGATCACGGCTGATCATCCACAATCAATACCCCATTCCTGCTTTTCCCCCATATTCCTTGAATCCGTTAGCCCCAAGACCATAATTTAACTCTTGAAAACATCCAGTGAATTGGCCTCCGCTGCTTTCTGTGGCCGAATATTCCACAGATTCACAACTCTCATAGAAACATAGAAATTAGGTGCAGGAGTAGGCCATTCGGCCCTTCGAGCCTGCACCGCCATTAAATATGATCATGGCTGATCATCTAACTCAGTATCCCGTACCCGCCTTCTCTCCATACCCTCTGATCCCCTTGGCCACAAGGGCCACATCTAACTCCCTCTTAAATATAGCCAATGAACAGGCCTCGACTACCCTCTGCGGCAGAGAGTTCCAGAGATTCACCACTCCCTGTGTGATAAAAGTTCTTCTCATCTCGGTTTTAAAGGATTTCTCCCTTATCCTTAAGCTGTGACCCCTTGTCCTGGACTTCCCCGACATCGGGAGCAATCTTCCTGCATCTAGCCTGTCCAACCCCTTAAGAATTTTGTAATTTTCTATAAGATCCCCTCTCAATCTCCTAAATTCTAGAGAGTATAAACCAAGTCTATCCAGTCTTTCTTCATAAGACAGTCCTGACATCCCAGGAATCAGTCTGGTGAACCTTCTCTGCACTCCCTCTATGGCAATAATGTCCTTCCTCAGATTTGGAGACCAAAACTGTACGCAATACTCCAGGTGTGGTCTCACCAAGACCCTGTACAACTGCAGTAGAACCTCCCTTCTCCTATACTCAAATCCTTTTGCTATGAAAGCTAACATACCATTCGCTTTCTTCACTGCTTGCTGCACCTGCATGCCTACTTTCAATGGCTGGTGTACCATGACACCCAGGTCTCGCTGCATCTCCCCTTTTCCTAGTCGGCCACCATTTAGATAATAGTCTGCTTTCCTGTTTTTGCCACCAAAATGGATAACCTCACATTTATCCACATTATACTGCATCTGCCAAACATTTGCCCACTCACCCAGCCTATCCAAGTCACCTTGCAGTCTCCTAGCATCCTCCTCACAGCTAACACTGCCCCCCAGCTTAGCGTCATCCGCAAACTTGGAGGTATTGCCTTCAATTCCCTCATCCAGATCATTAATATATATTGTAAATAGCTGGGGTCCCAGCACTGAGCCTTGCGGTACCCAGTAGTCACTGCCTGCCATTGTGAAAAGGACCCGTTTACTCCTACTCTTTGCTTCCTGTTTGCCAGTCAGTTCTCTATCCACATCAATACTGAACCCCCAATGCCATGTACTTTAAGTTTGTATACTAATCTCTTATGTGGGACCTTGTCGAAAGCCTTCTGGAAGTCCAGATACACCACATCCACTGGTTCTCCCCTATCCACTCTCTGGGTGAAAATATTTTTCCTCATCTCAGTCTTAAATTACCTACCTCTTATTCTTAAACTGAGGAACCTGGTTCTGATTCCCTTAACATTGGGAACATGTGTCCTGCATCTACTGTGAGGAAAGAGTTAACAGACATGGTATAGGAAAGGATATGGCAGAAGAGAGGGAGAAGGATATGGCAGAAGAGAGGGAGAAGGATACGGCAGAAGAGAGGGGGAAGGATACGGCAGAAGAGAGGGAGAAGGATACGGCAGGGGTCGGGAAGAGCCAAATACGGAACCACGTTGGAGGAGGGCACCTATAAGATGTCATAATTGTAACAGAGAAGGACACTTGAGACGGGAATGCCCTGAGCTTGTAGCGGAGTTCCGCACGTACAGAATTATGGGAAATGAATAGGGGGGTCAGGGGTTCCCGTCCCTGCGGTTAGGGGGCTACAGAAGAGAACCTCTGGTAAATTTAAAGCTAGGACCCCAGGGAGAGGATATGGTGTTTATGGTAGATTCAGGAGCGGTGCGATCAAGTGTAATCAAAGTACCTGCAGGTATGGAGGCAGGACAAGGGAGAATAAAAATTACCGGGGTTGGGGGGAACTGTGATGGTCTCCCGAGATAGGAGGAGTAAATGTAAGGTATGAACACCGGGAGACAGTAGATGACCTGATCTTAGTCCCTCAGGCTGGTGTAAATTTAATGGGCAGGATTTCAGATTCAGATTCAATTTTAATTGTCATTGTCAGTGTACAGTACAGAGACAGCGAAATGCATTTAGCATCTCCCTGGAAGAGCGACGTAGCAAATGATTTGAATAAATAATAATAAGTGTCCGGGGGGGGGGGGGGGGGGGGGTGATTGGCAGTAACCGAGATACGTTGTTCAGTAGAGTGACAGCCGCCGGGAAGAAGCTGTTCCTCGACCTGCTGGTTCGGCAACGGAGAGACCTGTAGCACCTCCCGGATGGTAGGAGGTTAAACAGTCCATGGTTGGGGTGAGAGCAGTCCTTGGCGATGCTGAGCGCCCTCCGCAGACAACGCTTGCTTTGGACAGACTCAATGGAGGGGAGCGAGGAATTGGGGTATTCCCAATTTACAAATACAATTGGGAATAGGTACAGCACCGATAGAAGGAAGAATAGTGGTTCAGCTGTATGCTCTAAGAGAGGAGGACGAGCAAAGAATTAATGATCAAGTATGAGCCAAGGAAGGAAACAGAGGAGGTTTGCAAATACCCCCTCTTCAAATAGCATTAGAAGATGGTGCAGACATAGTACGAGTAAAACAGTACCCCATTTCGACCGAGGGACGAAAAGGCTTACAACCAATCATTGAGAATTTATTAGAGGACGGGTTATTGGAACCATGTATGTCCCCCTACAATATTCCGATCCTACCAGTCAGAAAGACCGACGGGACGTTTAGACTTGTACAGGACTTGAGGGAACTGAACAAGGTGGTCCAAGCCCGACACCCGGTAGTGCCTAACCCTTACACCATCATGGGACGGATACCCCAAACCACAAATGGTTTAGTGTGGTAGATTTAAAAGATGCCTTCTGGAGCTGTCCGCTGGCAACAGAGAGTAGAGACTTATTCGCCTTTAGTGAGAAAACCTAAATACCGGGCGAAAGCAACAATTCCGGTGGGCGGTGCTCCCTCAAGGTTTTACAAAATCACCAAATTTATTCGGCCAAATGTTAGAGCAGGTATTGGAGGATTTCCCAGGTGACGGGGAAACGCAACTATTACAGTATGTGGATGACCTCCTTTTGTCAGGAGAGAGAGAAGAGGAAGTAAGGGACGCCACAATAAGCCTGTTAAACTTCTTGGGAAGGAAGGGGTTAAGAGTGTCCTGTAACATGCTTCAATTTGTGAAACAAGAGGTAAAATATCTGGGACATCTGCTAAGTGGGGGAAAGAGATGAATAAACCCCGAAAGGATAGCTGGGATCACGGGAGTACCACTACCAAAGAATAAGAAAGAGATCCGAAAATTCCTGGGATTGATAGGATACTGTCGATTGTGGATAGATGATTACTCCAGACAAGTAAAATTCCTGTATGATAAATTGGGAGAAGAAAAAGACAAAGTTCAGTGGACCCCAGAACAGGAGTTGAAATTTGGAAAATTAAAGAACAGTTTGATTACTGCTCCCGTGTTGGCTCTGCCCTCAGTAGAACAACCTTTCCACCTGTTTGTAAATTCAGACAAGGGGGTGGCACTAGGGGTGCTCACCCAGAAAAGAGGGGGAAATCGACAGCCAGTGGCCTTCCTCTCGAAAATATTAGATCCAGTCTCCAGGGGAATGGCCGGGATGCATACAAGCGGTAGCAGCTACCGCAATATTGGTGGAAGAGAGTAGGAAATTAACCTTTGGAGGCACTCTGGTTGTTTCTACACCACACACAGTAAGAACCATACTAACTCAGAAATCCAACAGATGGTTAACAGACTCTAGACTTTTGAAATATGAGACCATCCTGATGGAAAAAGACGATTTGATGATAATTACGGATAAGAACCTTAACCCGTCCCAATTCCTGTATCCAGCGGAGAAACAGGGTGACAAGGAAGAGGGCCCAGTACACTGCTGTAGTGAAATAATAGATTTACAGACAAAAAGTAGAGAAGACTTAGAAGAGCAACCTCTGGCTGAGGGCAGCGGGTGGTTTATAGATGGATCCTCCAGGTGCACAGATGGAAAAAGACATAGTGGGTACGGTATAGTGAACGGGGAACTATGGAGGAAATTGAAAGTGGCAGGCTGCCTGGTAGTTGGTCAGCTCAATCTTGTGAATTATATGCATTAATGAGAGCTTTGGAATTATTGGAGGGGAAGGAAGGAACAGTATATACTGATTCAAAATACGCTTTTGGAGTAGTATGCACCTTTGGGAAGATCTGGAAAGAGAGAGGAATGATAACAACTCGAGGTAAAGAACTAGCACATGAGCAATTGGTAGGACAGACACTGGAAGCCTTGCAGAAACCAGAACGAATAGCCATAGCACATGTGGCAGGGCATCAGAAGGGTAACACCCTGGAGGCCAGAGGAAATAGGGCAGTGGGTGAGGTTGCAAAAAGAGCAGCCACAGAACAGATGGTAGAAATGAAGTCACTAATACCTTTAAGGGAACCAGAGGAAAAGATACCTATCTTTAGTGAGAAAGAACAGGAAAACATGAAAGAAATGGGGGCTCAGCGTACTTCAAATGGGAAATGGTGGACACCAAATGGAAAGCAGCTATTGAACAAAGAAATAATGAGGGAGTTATTAGGGAGATTACATGGACAAAGCCATTGGGGAACACAAGCCCTCTGTGACACCCTCCTCAGAACCTACGCTTGCTGTGTGATGTTTACCATGGCCAAACAGGTCATAAGGGTCTGTGTAATATGTCAGCGAATTAATACGAAAATCATGAGAGCAGTCCCAGGAGGAGGACAACCATTAGCAGTTAGGCCCTTCCAAAGAATACAGATAGATTTTACGAGCTGCCCCGGGTACGAACATGGAAGTACCTGTTAGTGGTAGTGGACCGTTTCACCAGATGGGTAGAGGCATTCCCCACGGCAACTGCCACCTCACAGGCGGTAGCCAAGATATTATTAGAACAAATTATACCCAGATATGGGATTGTGGAAACAATAGACTCAGATAGAGGGACCCATTTTGCCTCCAAAACACATGAAATGATATGTGAAGCACTGGGAATAGAATGGAAATTGCATGAGTCGAAGGATCTGAAGATAAAGATAATACTCTAGCACTTTTTGTCTACCTCAGTCTGAGGAAGGTTCTTTATCACCAGAGATGCTGCCTGTCCCTCCCGCTGAGTTACACCAGCATGTTGTGTGTGTCTGTGGAGAACTTGTATAGGGGACGTTTTCTGGATCACGACCTTTCTTCAGACATGAAACATTGCCTATCCACATTAACCAGAGATGCTGCCTGAACCAGCATCTGCAGTTCCTTGTGTCTGCCAAAAATAGGTACAAAGTGCTTGGAGAAAAATATGGTCAACCTTTCAGGTCAGGACACTTGGCTACTTGTCAAACTTTGAGATGATAAATGTAACGCACTGGTTTTAGTTATCTATTCAACAACCTACCTCCCTTTTACTGATGTTTAAGAAGGAATTGCAGATGCTGAAAAATCGAAGGTAGGCAAAATACTGGAGAAACTCAGCGGGTGAGGCAGCATCTATGGAGCGAAGGAAATGTGCAACGTTTCGGGTTGAAACCCTTCTTCAGACTCCCTTCTTCAAACGTTGCCTATTTCCTTCACTCTATAGATGCTGCTTCACCCGCTCAGTTTCTCCAGCATTTTTGTCTACCGTCCCTTTTATTGATAGCAGTATGAATATTGATTTATCTAACTTCAAGTAACCCTCACATCCCCTCTCTCTCCACCCCTCCCCCACCCGTCATACCAGAATCAGTCATCTTGTTGAATCTCATTGTCTGTAACTCAATTTCACCTCACCCACAGCCTGTTTCCCTTTAACATCGTCAATTTTATTGCATATCTTGAGCATCTGCTTTGTTGTGTCATTTATTTCCTAGCATTATTTTCTAGTCCATTCCTGGTCGGAGAGGCGGCTTCCCTCTGAGCTGCTTCTTCGCCCCTTCCACGCGGCCTACCTTCGGCACTGGATCGGCGTTTCCTGTTGGGACCGGCCGGGACTACAGCTTCGGCGGCGGCACAGCGTTGGGATACAAACACGAAGCGGGCGATGCCTTAGCGGTTCGCCGTGCGGTAAGCTCCGGAGTGCGGTGACCGCCGACTCCAACATCGACGAGCTGTGGCCGCGGAGCGTCCAGCCGCGGGCGGCGCTGGATTTGGAACACCGCGGAGCCAGAGTCGGAGCTCCAGCCAACGCGGCCTGAGGACTACGGATGCCGCAGTCTCCGGGGAGGGAGCGGCCGCCTCTGACATTTCCAAGCCGCTGAGGAGTGTTTACCCGACGCCGGAGTTCCAGCTTTCACGCAAAGAGGACCTGAAAACATCGGACTGGCTGCGGAGGCCACAAATAGGCTCCGACCTCAGGTGTTTCACAGAGGAAGAGGATTTAACATTTTGTTGCCTTTCCCCGCAGTGGAAAATTTTGATTCTGTTGTGGGGGGACGTTCTTGTTGAATTCTATAATGTGTTTTTGTCATTTTTCTGATTTTTTATTTTCTATGGATGTACGAAAGCTTTTATTTATTTTATTATTTATTTTATTATTTCTTTGATGTGAAGTAGGTTTGTTACAAAACTTACCTTCAGCGGCGCTGCAGTTCTGCCACTGGCCGTGTGCGCGACTTTGACGCCTTTGGGGGTGGGGGGGGGGGGGGGGGGGGGGAGTTAAAATGCGGTTTTTCTCCTACCTGTCCTGGATATATTTTCTCGGAGTGCAAGCTTTTGTTGAAG